>JAQMCX010000015.1:2584863-2631952 GCA_029814765.1 Acanthurus leucopareius
GAGATCAATAAAGTATCTATCTATCTATCTATCTATCTATCTATCTATCTATCTATCTATCTATCTATCTATCTATTAAATCATCGTGGGTAAGATAAATGAATAATATATCTCAGTATAGTTTGTAATTTTATGTTTCAGAATTGATAAATATCATTAAATTGCCCTCAGAAAAAAAAAATTATGAGTTCATGAAGATCATAACTAGATGAGAAAAGTCCATTAAGGAAATATCTCATAGGCACAATCATCGTCTAAAGGTTTACTTGTGCAATTTAATATTTCATTTTCATAAAGTTTAACTTGGAAAAGAAATATCTTTAACAAAAAGAATAAATCAAAAGAGCAGAGGCCCGAATATCATGAATAGAGTCTCAAGTTAGCTGAAACTGGATTCCCACAATGCAACTTAAAAGCCTCTTTCAGTAGCTCCATCACCGCCTGGATAATGATCCTCCAACCTCTAAATTTGTGGTCTCTAAGCCAAGGTCGACATTTTATGACATCTATTCTCAGACTCAGATGATGGAGGTTTTATTTCAGCTGTTTTAATGAGTCGTGTGTTAAATCGGTAGCAGAGCTGTTTAACAGTGTTTAACCACTGTATTCGTCCTGATGATGACTCCAGATATATTATACTGCTGGGATCACAGCATCCTTGTCGTCATTATAAGTCCTTAAAGCATCCAGGATCACAACAACCAGAGTCAAGACTCAGACGAAACGTTATACTGATTGTAGTAAATCGAGTTTTCTGAGCGTACAAAGTTATCTAAGAGGTCACTTCCTTCCTTAACAGCAGAGAGCCGTTTGAATAGCTATCGTGATATCTTCCTCAGCTGCACTAATCTCCTCTCGTGCTCCCGCAGCTCAGCAGGAAAAGAGAGGGGAAGTAAGAGGATTAATTCAGCGCCGATACTCTAATTAGCTGTGAGCTTTAAACCTGAAACACTTTCACTCTGAGAACGGGCAGACGTCATTTGAGATCGATGCGATAAAACTAAATGAGGCTTATATTTCATTAAATACAGCCTGTGTAGCGTTTCTTTGTAATGTTATATGAATGTGAGTATGAGGGAATTAATAATAGGAGAAAGTGGATTATTACAAGAAAAGGCAGAGCCAGAACTTCAGCATCTGAGCTGCTGGAGCAGAAATAAAAACCTGTTTATGTGTATCCATTACAGAGCAGCAGAGGGAAATCTGTCCTGATGAAATATTAAACGTCTGCCTCTGTAATCCCACCACTTTTCTCCCAACCACACACACTAAGTGCTGCTCTGAGAGAGCATCCACGACTGAAGTGATGGTGGAGAGACAGATGGGCAGAGAGGATGATGGGACGGGTGGAGAGCGTATCAAGTTCCTGCTTTTCCAGCACACAAGGGGAGGATCACTGCTCTGCAGCCTCCGGCCGGACGAGAAGGGGATAAAATTACTGCCCAGGAAGCATCAACGCAGCAGAACCCAACACCCTCAGCAAAAATATAAAAGTTTTGAAGGAGAAAAAGCTATAAGAGAGCAGTATAAACCCCAAAAATACAAGTAAACTCTTTGCAAGTTGTGTTACTTGTATAATTCCCACTGGAGATGAAGACGACTGCACATAAAGTCATCGTTCTTAGAGCTAAATTAATACTCCGAGACCCAAAAAGGAAAATATACACAGTAAATCTCGTCTATTATCCCTAATGTTTTGACCAGGTGATGTAACTTTTTTAAATTCCATCATCCTCTCTGTCAGCATGTACCATTTTTTTTAATTTTAGGTAGTTATTTATTCAATTAAGTCTCTACTAAAAATCTTCTTAAAGTTTCTTTACTTAAGTCTAAATAAGACAAGAACTGAGTTTATAAAAATACTGATGCTGTTTGCTCATCTGCTTCATCTATAATCAAAGTATTAAAGGGACAATTTTCACCTTGACTGAAAAGATGTTATTAATAACATTCAAATCTTTAGGGAACAGAGGAATTCAGAGGTGGTAATGAGATGTGAGAGGCACTATAGGTGCTGTGGATTAATTATTGATGTTATTCTTAGGTGCTACAGATGACATGAAATATGACACTGCAAAATAAAAATGGATTCCTCCACAAGGACATAAAAATAATTGCACTAATCTCAGTTAATAACCATTCTAAATAAGATAAACAACAACTGATATTGAGCTCAGCTTTGTTAGTAATTTTTCATAACTGAAAACTTAGTGACTTAATGGAAAAAAAACTGCATGTTCTTGCATCTAAAAATCAAACTCTGAATTAGGTTTAGTGCCATAAACCATTAAAGGTAACACTGACATGTAAGAAATAAGAAATACTGGTGTTGTTAATAATACACATATGATAATACTGGGCAAATAATAATGTGTTATTCCAATAATTTCTGTTTCTTTCAGTTCTTGCTTTGTCATTTTGGGGGCAGTAATGCATCTTAATGCTGGTTTTCACCTGCAATAAAGCAGTAAAATGATGAAGTGTAATTAGCTTTTTTTATGCCTTTTGTTCAGTTTTGGTTACAGACTCAGTCAGAGTGAAATGGAGAATATTTAAGCCTCCCTGCTGAGATTAAACTGAGCCTCAGTCAACCTGCTTAGGAGGACGTGCACAGCAGGAGACGATACAGCAGAGCGAGCTGACAGGAAATCCATACGGGTCTGTTCTCTGCAGGTTCAAGGGCGGCTAATTTCACCTCCGTCACAGTCTGGCATTTACAAGACAGCGAAACAGAGGAACGTCTGCATGTGTGACTCAGCGCAGGGTGAAATGCTAAAGCACCGGACTGTCAACGTGAACCTCGTCATGAATCCTCCAGTGGCACAACTTTAAATGTTAAAGCCACAACATGTTATATCATACTGGATCATTTTTAAATGCTTTCTTTTATCTTTAGTGAGATATTTTTGCTGGATTTTGATGTGAGCAAGAGAATCACCAACAAAGACGAAATTCAATCGGCTCATATTTTGGACCTTTAAGCTGTTAAAAAATCTTAGGTTCTTCAAATTACTGAAGTCCAGCTATTAGGACACAACAATAGACAAAAATCTGTTTCTGTTTTATGTTTCAGATTTCTGAATTTATGGTGTTAACAGTTAAAACTTATATTTTTACCAAAGTTTATAAAAAGGACCAACAGCAGCAGGGTTTTAACTGTTTTTTGCTTCAGTTTATGTCCCTTTCCCAATATTTTTAAAAAAATATTTTATTAAATCAACTATGTTTAACAACTAAAATAAAAACTAAGCATTAATCTTTACTTTTTTAGTACAAAGTTAAAATGCTGAGCCAGGAGTGTAATCCTATCACTCTTACTATTTCTGTCTCACATGTCTTAACACTGTTACATCAGCGTTTACTTTACAGATGTGACAATAAGAAGGCAAAGAGCATTAAGTGTCCATAAAATAAAACCCACTGACAAATGATTCAGCTCCAGTTTCTGACCTCTGAGCTTCTCCTCGGAAACCCATCATGCCTTCACACACACACTTTGTCTGTAGCCCCGCCCACTTGTGCAGGTATATATGCAGGTATTTTTGAAAACTGTCTTTCCCTCCTTCACTCTCCAAGAGAGTTTGGACAACTTAGGAACTATTTTAAATAAATCTGTCTGAATAAAAACATAAAAACAGAGTTGAAGTGTTGTCATGACCGTGCCAAACCAACAGGTGGTGATATAACTCAAACCCTAAGGCCACATCAGCACACCAAAAGCCTTAAAAAAAAAGCTGTTACCGGGTGACTAATTGCAGCTAGAGGTTTGACCGTTTTACATCCAAAACTGACAACGCTGGCAGCACAGACTGTTTCAGGAGTGTTGGATTATGTAGTCGCTCATTCTGTTGCCTCTGTGCCTCAATGTTGTAAAAGAGTCACTGAAGTCCTGCTATAAATGTCAAGACCAGCTTTAAATCACCTCATGTAAACAAAAGGACAAAACTGCACCTGCTCTGGCATCAAATAAAGGCAAACAATCAATCACAGACAAAAACAACACTGCAAACAGAGTTCTGCATGTCTTCAACCTGGACAAGTTTTCCCAAAAGAACCATTTTCAGAGAGAATTTCACCTGTGTACATATCAACAAGCCAGTAGTTATCCAAAGAAACCGACAGCTGACTCTCAAAACCTCATTTTTTGATGGTACTTGTGTCTGCTTCTACAAGAAACAACTTAAAACAACAGTTTTCCTGCAGATTCTTGTGATTAGATAAAAACCTAATCTGGTCTTTTTCCCGGCAGTGATCGATAAAACGTGCGTCAGCGTGACACAGAATCAGCTGCCAGGATGATTTCGCTGTGACTTCAACATGCTTTGAAATGCATAAAACAGCAGACAGACACAGAAACACACACCATGTGCCACAGAACGGGACTGATGCAAACAGACGTGAGCACGGTGAGCACGGTGAGCACGGTGAGGTGACAGAGGTCATGTGACAGGAAGTGAACGTAACACCTCTCGCTCATCTCATTCGCTCCCCACTCAGACACATAGCAATGGCAGGGGTGTTGGTGAGCTGAGAGGAATCATGGGTAAATGAGCGATGAGGCCCTTGTTGCCATGCAGCAGCGAGGCCATTCAGAGCCACGGTTACCACGGTTACTACGACCATCATCATAACATTACCACTGTACCGAGGTTAGAGAAACATGCAGCACCTTTTTGGGCTTCACTCCTCGCTGCGTGGTCGGAGGAAAGAAGGGAAGGAAGTGAGGAAGGAGAGGAGGGAGGGTGGAGGTTAAAGGTCAAGAGTTTGTCAGAGGCATGCCGGAGGTGACGGGGGCCAGAGGAGTGTCGGTGCTTTTCATTGGTGGATTGAAGATCACAGTCAAAATATACAGAACACATATTTTCACAAACGCATCTTCAGTTCATTTTCACACACACACATTTTTTTCTTTCAGCACATTCTCACAAAATAAATAAAAACTGTATAAAAAAACATTAAATATGTGTCGAAAATGACTGATGTGTTAATAAACTGTTTCTATTCACAGTGAATGTGCAATAAATATTATGACACACATTATAAGGTGTTTGTTCCACTGCTTTGTTTTTTCTTCTCAACACATTTAAAGCTCAGCAAAAAAAAATGTGTTTCCAATTTGTTTTTTCAACCAATAAATACTTTTAATTTTATGATTGAGAAAAAAACTATGGTCATATATTATTAAAACATATCAATCACCTCTCAGGGATGATGAATTTGATAAGGGGAAAAGATAATATAGTTATAATTCCTTAAATTATGGCTTTTATGAAAAAAAATCATTACTCATTTATTTTGAAAGATATTACAATGTGATATAAGGTGTGATTTTAGTGCAAAGATTTTTTTTTGCTTTTCATTTTCACAGAGAAAAGGATTATGTAAAATTCCCTTATATTTGGAGACTTAGATCAAACATATTCTAATTTTTAATATGTGTGTTTTTAAACACAACTCTGCCCTTTTGGTCGAGTGTTTCTCTATTTTTCTTTCAATAAAGACTCAGTGAGACTTTTCCCTGGTTAAAAATTCAATGGATAAGAGGAATCCTTTAGAAATGTTATTATGATGATTATAATTATAAGGTGTAGGAGTTAATGCTTATCTTTTCTTTACTGGCAGTACAGTTCAGACCTGAAACTCGATGTCATCAGGATTTTTCAGGTCACAGTAGACGAGTTATTATTATCTACTAAATGAGAACATCATGGCTGCTGTGACTCAGCACAAAGTTTCTTCTGACATTTTCTCTATTTGTGACACAAAGTTGTTGTTGAAAACACTTAAAAATCATTAGTGGTTTCACAATATTTTTCAGCTGTGATGGTGTCACACTTTGACTGCACAGTGTTCACAACAGCTGAACTGCCAAATCTATTTTTTTGAAATTATCAGTGTTTTTTTATGACATTATTTGTGTCAATAAACCCAGATCTATAATTTAATAACAAATTAATAATGGATTAGACTGATTTCAACGTAGCTCCTCTATTTGTTTCACTTAATCAATATGAAGATGTAACACAAGACACAGTTGGTGAATTTCTAGGTCAACACTGCCCTCTCCTGGTCACATAGTATAACACGACCTTCAGTTCTGTATTTAAGAGGATCTGATTTGGTTTTAAAAAAGTTTGACAAAATGAGTAAATTAACAATTTTTATAGATTATTTAAGTTTCTTTAAAAGAAAAATATTGGAGAAAACAAGGTAATAAAGATTCTTCTTCCTTTATGCATAAAATAAGAGTGCTATTTATGATATTGAGGTAAATGTATAGTACTCATTTATAGTGTAAATCACTACTTCTAAGTTGGAAATTGTCAGTGTGTCTAAAAAAAACCCCTCATGCTCTTTTAGACTGATTTATAACATGTTACTCAGAAAAAGGAAGTGCAGTTAATCATAAAAATACTAAAAACAAAAGCCCACATACTCAGTAAAGGATTTAGAAGTATCTTTCCGAACACTTACAACAAATATAACATGTGAAAAGAAAGAACTTTTAACAGAGGCAGAAACAGAAGAGCTTTCATTGTAAAATCAGGCTGAAACAACAGAGCAGGTGTGGCATTATTTCCTCCAACAGCTTCACTGTATTTACTTAAGATTATACAGAGTTTGTGCATCCATGTGTGGGTGTGTGTGTGTGTGCGGGTATGTCAGTGTGAATGATTTGTGAGTCTGTTATAATGAGTCCAGGTGTGTGTGTGCTGCCATATTCCTGTCACAGTGCAGTTTTATTTCACTCACCAGTTTAGTGGACTTGGGCGTTTCCAGGATCTCTGAGGAGATTAAAAAGACAAACAAAAGAAAAATGAGGGACCAACTTTCATGTTGTCATTAGTGTTTATCATCTTTTACAAGCTATAAAAGGTCCCACACAGATCCTGGTGCAAACAGATTAAAGTCAACACACGTTCAGGACTGTTAGAGATGCGATCAGCTGTGAGAAACTGCATGAATTGTCCTGCTAAAACACCACAAACACCATTATTAGACCAGATTCTCTGTGTCCTTTTTCTCCTTTCAGAGGACAAAATGGAGGAAAGTTATTATTTCCTGCATGTTGAAGAAGAGAGGCTCTCTGCTCCCTCTCATTGCTCTCTCAATAAACATTCAATAAATGTCCTACCATGTCTGAATTAAGCTGTGATGAACATTTATGCAAAAAAGTTGACTATATCTAAATGCCATATTCACTGTCTGAAAAGCCTTCTGTGCCAACATTAGTTCCTCTGGAGACGAGCATCAGGTACAAAAACTAGACGCTGACGATATAACTTTGAACAAACTGTTGATTTTTACATTGGAGGTCATTTTTCTCCCAGATGTGACTTTATCACATCAGACATGTTTGCATCTGTGCATCAGTGCCCTTGAGCAAGGCATCACGAACCCACCTTCCCACTCAATATGTCTCTGTGGATTATAGTTTCTGCTAAAGATCTGAAATATGAATGTGCCTCAGTGAAATATCACATTACAACGGCAACTTCTGGTTTTATTTCCGCACAGTGTGACACCAGCACTGTAAAGTTGTGATTTTGAATCCCTCTGTGTGCACTGTGGGTCCAGTAAAAATCTCTTGGGGCTGAGGTGTCCACCAGCTGTCGTCCTGTAAATGTCAAAACTAAACTTAACAACAACACGTCACCTGACTTTCTGTTGACAGCAAACACCGTCTTTCCTCCTCAGGTCAGAGTGAACAGCGTTTGATGTTGAAGAAGAGATGAGGGACCAAAACGACACCAGACGATGTTTTTGTGATGAGATATTTACTGATGCTCATTCAAATGTCAGTCCTTTAGTATAAAGAGCACTTAAGAGCACTGACACACAGATGCAGACATTACTGATGTGGTAGGTAATGTTACATAGGGTACGGACATCTGCAAAAGTAAAAATTATTTGCAAGGTATGTAAAAGGTGACAAAGTGTGAAAAATGTGACAAAAAGCAAATTTTTGTTCAATGCAAAACATGTCGTTCTAGAGACATGAACAGGCTGTTAGATAAACAGCCAATCAGGACAAAGGAGTAAAGATGCTGAAGATGATGGGACTGATTATTTTGGTTTAATGTTCCAGATGTTCTTGCCTTGAAAAGCCTGGAAAAGCCTGATTTTGAGGTCACAAACCCTGAGCTGTCTGCTGGACTGAAGTGTCGTCAGGTTATGTTGTTTTCACCATCTTTTTGAAAAGGTGATTCGTTTACCTGCATTCATCTAAACTGCAGAACTTTTTCCATTCTTTGCTTTTCAAATATCACTGCATGTTTAATGCTCCGAGCCTGCGTGTCCCCTTTGACGATTTCCATTTCATAAAGGTCAGAATCGACACGACTGCACTTTGAGCAAATTCCCTTTTTATTTAACTGGCAAAACACCTACAGAATATTAAAAACTCAGTGTGTGTGTGTGTGTGTAAGTGTGTGTAACTGTGTGTCCTTGCCTCGTTTGGGAACCTTGCCGGTGCCGGGCTCGGGCGTCTCCGGAGACGTCGTGTCCGCCCCATCATCAACCAGCTGGATCTGAGAAAACAGGAAGAAGGACAGTAAGAGACGTTTAGTCACGTCTCCCGAAAAACATCACAGGCTTTTGCCAACTGTGTTGTTCCTGAGCAGAGAGGAACTGACAGATATTACGAAACAAAATTGGCCTGTTTATCAATGTTCATTCAAATATAGAAACCCCAAAGCGAGTTGTAATTTTTTACGTCTCCATGGCAACCTTTACGACCGCAGTGCGGCGCCTGTCGGGGTCAGACAGTCTTTTAAAACCAAGCAGAGCTCATAATGAAGAGGATCTGTGATGAAACTCTCGATGGATACTGAAGCTGACCCGTGTGTGTGTGTCAGTGTGTGTGTCAGTGTGTGTGTGTGTGTGTGTGGGTGTCTGAGTGCAGGTAGGTCACAGGTAGCATCAACATAACAAAGGACTTGAGCTCAGGTATCACTCAGCAAAGTGGGCCCATTTTACTTTCGTTAAGAACTTTTTCTTCTGTTTCAGTGAAATTTAAGGGTCTGAATCTGTCAAACAAACCATGAACTGATATATTTCCTTACTTTCTTTTAATAGAAACTATTAATTTATTGAATTTATAGAAGAAGAATGAAATGGTGACATCTATTGTTGTCTGGCTATTTACGTAAAAGTAATATGGACAACCTTTATACCTAGCATATCGTCGCTAATGCTAACGTAGCTATTCAGGGACTGAACCTGATGTTTCTTTAATTTTGACAATCTAACCGGTAACAACACTTTAGTTTGGACTGTAAGGACTTTGACTACTGTTACTTGTTTTGTTGTTGCTTTAGATGTGCTGTGCTGTACCTTTTATACTTAATGATCAGACATTTTAGCTACGAAACCTACGTGCTAACGCTACGGCAACTGCTAGGCCTCAGAGGTTGATGACAACACGTCACATCAACGTAGTTATGCTATTGGCTCAGAGATCCTTCAGCCAAATCAGATCTCAGTAAACTTGCTCAAATGTAAATGTTATTACGAATTTGGACCCATCAAAATTTTTAAATAATTATTTCACCTCTGTAATTTTTTTTTTCTTCAGGAAAACATAGACTTTCATTGTGCACCTTTCTAAAAAAGTCTGTGGATGTATTATTTTTTAAAAATTATTTGTTTTCATGCAATTGTTGTCTATATGACCTTAAAATCAAGTGATGCGATTTTGGTCGAATCCAAAGGGAAGTTTTAACTCCTCTGTTTGTTTACTGTTTCTATATGTGGACAACAATAATAAAGTTAAAAGAGTTAATTAAATGTACATTAAATTCAAACTAGTAATCTCAAAAAATGTTTAACTGATATTTCCCTTTTTTACTTGTTCCCTGAGGGCCACCATAGATAATCTCTGGTCACTGTAACACACACACACAG
The DNA here is from genome assembly GCA_029814765.1 of Acanthurus leucopareius. Taxonomy (NCBI): domain Eukaryota; kingdom Metazoa; phylum Chordata; class Actinopteri; order Acanthuriformes; family Acanthuridae; genus Acanthurus; species Acanthurus leucopareius. The sequence goes on from JAQMCX010000015.1 coordinate 2,594,770, forward strand.
GGCGGCTTTGCAGTATTTTTCAGGGAGGAAAAAAAAATAAAAGCAGTTTTTTATCTGAAAAACCAGGCAGCCTGAAGCAGAGGAGAAAAATGCTGGCACCATCCAGACAGCCGGGGAAAACATCAACCCCCACACTAACACACTGCGTCAAAATGAAGAAGAAAAACAAAATCTCACGTCTAAAGAACATAAGAGATTAAACAAAAGATAAGTGTAGTGTGCTGACTGGATACTGAAGGACAGGCATCATCATCTGCTTTGGGTTTCTAACACCGGACACAAAGCAAGCAGCTGAGTTTATCTGCATTTACCTGTGACTGCCTCACAAATATCCCATGATTCTCCTCGCAGGTGAAGTAGCGCTTGCCCTGCACGGTGCCGTCGTTCTTTCCTTTGGCCTCGTCCAGGATGACCCCAACCCATTTTCCGGAGGCGAACAGCGTGTTTCCGATGTAGGCCACGGTGCCGCGCTGCCCCTTCCCAATCACCTCCACCAGGGAGCCCACTTTGACGGGCCGGCCGCCCCCGTCCGAGCTCATCCTGCTGCTGCCGCTGCTGGTGGTCTGGGAGGGACGACGGGAAACAAAACACACACAGAGCTTGACTTTTCAAACAGGAAGTTGTGTTCACATCAACTACATTTAAAGGGGAACTCCACGAAATAGGAATATCAGTGTGTTTTTGTTAGTCAGAGCTTCTCAGCCTGTGAAAATATTTATAAGATAACAACAAAAAAACAAACTTTGTGCGTATAAATATTGGTTTTATGATGTGTTTCTGAGCCCATGTTCAAGCACAAGAACATTATTCTTGTATTTCTCACAACAATAACAACAACTGAGGCTTCTGACGATGCCACTTTCGTACCCAGTCATGATACCATCACCTGTTAATGCACCTGTCTACCTATGAAATGTTCCAAACAGGTGTTTTTTGGGGGAATAACTCAACTTTTCCAGCTTTTTGCTGCTTCTGCTCCAGTTTTTTGATGCAGAAAAAGCAAATATTTACAAAAATCAAGGGAGTTAATGAGGTAAAACATTAAATATATTGTCTTTGTCAAAAAAATTATCACATTCTGTTTTATTTATGTTCTTACACAGCGTCCTGGATTGTACGCATGACAACTTTATTTTATACACGTGATAAAACCAACCCTTTATGGAAGCATGCATGATTTATGAGCACTGCAAATATGTTTTATTAAGTAAGGTTGCCATGGAAGTTGTATATACCATAAATAAAGCCAGGTTATAAAAGGTTATGGTGATTTAAGGGTATCTAATTATAGTCTGACTTCATTTAGATCCCTAATTACATACTGATTATCAAAGCTTTACAGTTATACCTTCTGACATGATAAATAAAGTCATTAGAGCAAAAGAAAAAGTCATCGTAGTCGGTTCATTTACTGCTAAATCTTCACTGTTTAAAGAAAACTGTCAGAAATGAGGCTGCGCTGCATGAATACAGTGCAAAGTTTCACATACTGAGGTGTTTGGTGGACATTTGCATTAAAAAGTCTTTACAGGATCTCTGAAAGTGTCTTTTTGACCCACTTAGCTGCTCAGAACCACACAACAAATAAAAGCAAGGCCTTGTCCTGCACTCTCTAAATGTCAATGCATGCTCAAACAGCACCAGTCTCGATTTCAAGCTGAGGAGCCAAATTTTTTGTGTTAATTCCCTGACGACAATCAGCCGAGATATCACAGAGGCAGCTTTAAGGTGCGGAGAACAAATCAGGTTAAAACGTCACAGTTAAAACGTTTCAACGCAGGGATGTTTACTAGCGCCGCCACGTTTTATAATCCAAATTCCTGCATAACCTAATTTACAGAGAGATGTCCTCGAACTGCTGGTGACTCAGCAGAAGAGCAGAGAGTGAAGCAGATATTATTACACCGTAAGAGAACGTGCCCGGACTCTCCTTTGGCTCACTGTAAACACACACACACACACACACACACACCATCTGTGTGTGTTGCCGTTTGACTGAAACAACACAGAAACCTCCACAGGACAGCGAACACAAACAAACCTGCAGCAGAAACATAAAAGCATTTTAAACATTAACTATTACATCATCTTCCATCCCATCGACTTCAGGTTTCTGTGGTCACGTTAGACGGTTCGTGTTGAATGATTTAAGCAATTTATACAACTTTTAACACGTCTCCCAATGCAGACAAATAATAGTAATTAACTCAACAAGTATCAACCTAAAACTACAATAATTTATGATATTTGTATTACTAACAAGTTCTTATTTGAAGCCAATGCTGATATGACAACTGAGTTTCTATACTTTTTCTTTTTAACTTTTTTTGTTTGTTTGTTTTTACATTAACGATGCTGAAAAGTGGCAGGATCGTGTATCTATTGAATAAATAACATGGTACTGGATCAGTGCATAGACTTGTGTATTTGCCAGTGTTTCATGCAGTACTGGAGCCTGATACTGATACTTGTACCAGTAATGGAAAGATGCTATTTGCTAATCATAAGCCACCGCACATAAAACATCTGCAATAAGCCACATCATCCCAATTAGATTCCAGTAAAAGATGATGAACAATTATATTTTATTATGGTCCAGTTTGTCATAGATTAAATCTTTTGGCATCAGCGCTTCCTGCTTGTGTTTCAAACACTAATAGCACTGTTTTAACTGCAGTGAGGGATCATATCTTTGTCCTCATAGACCTACTACTGTCTACTCCCTGCCCAGGTAAACAATGGAGACAATAGGGGCACGGAAATACAACGGGACAGGCTATTCCAAGTCGGAAGAAAGAGGAAGTAGAAAACAACCAAACGTGATATCTGGATTAAACTGCATAAAGGCCTCAGCAGTCATCCATCCATTTTGCGCAACGTGGGGCATCAAATCTTAGCAAAGCGTAGGCAGGCATGTGGTCAAATAAAGGGTGTTTTGTTGAACTTAAGCTCAAAGGTGGTGTCACTTCTTAGGAGGCATTTTGAACGGTTTACGTTCTCAAGTCGAAGAATGGATTAACCGTTCAAAACACAGACTGAATATAAAGAAAAAATTCTCAGCCACAGAGTGGAAAGGAGGAAATAGTGACTTATTTTGAGATATTACAGATATTTATGCAAAATAGTTGGTTATCTGCTGGAATATAACTCAGATATAAGTACATTTTTATATTCTAAAGAATTATTCTCAATATTATCACACAATTAGTTGGCAAATCATAAAATGTCATCAAGAAGAGGAGACAAAACTGTTAACTCTTCTTCTGGTAACCATTCGTCTCCATTTTCTTACTGCCTCCATATAAACCGAGACATAATTTAACAGTTGCAGATGATAATCTTTTATTAATAAAACCATCTAGATATTCAGCAATGTAGCAGCAGCTCTGCCAACCCTGAATTCCCATGATTGCTTACAGTCTAATTAGCCTAGCTTTTAATTCATAGAGACAATTTAATTCATCAAGTGCAGTAAATGCGTCCTTGAGCCTTTGTCTTTCCATAAAGCGTTTTCTGCATCACAGTCACGTCTTTGGTTCTTTTATTCAAGCTTTAAAATCTATTTAAAGCCTTCCAATCACTTTTGATTCATAACAGAAGCAGATATCTGCTAACTGATGGGGCCAGCTATTCAACAATCTGCAAATCATCTGTTGGGGTTTGTAACTCACGCCATCTTTTCGGTATAAAAAAATATGAAACAAGGAAGTTTTGAATGGGATGCATGACTTCGGCTTCCAGTCGGCACTGAAGCATGCAGTGCTGTCATTGCTCCGACCTGATCGCCATGTGCTGGAAGCGGAGAGGACGCGAGGAGGAAGAAGAGCAGTGCTAAATTATTTAGTGCCACTCTACTCTTGACACACATGTAAGCTCACACGGACCATGATGCTTTAAAAAAAGAAAAACACAATGAAACAGCCTCATTTTGCTGCAAAGAAACACTCTTAAAACTTGAAGTCGGTATTGCTTTGCTCTCTTAAGTGATGCATATAGTTTTAATGGGTTGTTATTTTGTGCAGGTCATAATTCAATGTTCATGCTTTGACAAATAACGGGTTTTCTGTGACCTGAGGGAACTGTATGTGGCTAAAATCTAAGAGTGAGCACTGATGTCATCCCTCCTGGTGACTGAGAAGCTGCTTGACTCAGAGACGGATGACAAACAGGAAGTCTTATGAGGCTGAATTTGTGTGTCCAGCTGTCCTCTGATAACAAAAAAAAGCCCCCGTGAACATGCTACCTGCCTGTCGTGCTTCATCTCCTACTTAACAGGTCCAAAGAGTCAAGTCATCGCGGAGGTCTAAAAACTTAACACCACAGCAGCGACGACGGACCCCGGAGGGGCATCCGAGCCGAACAAAGAGGCGACAACACAGACAGAGGAATGCAACGCTGAAATGGATTAGAAATCCTCTTCTATTCAACGCAGACATCGACATGGAGCAGATGACAGAGTGAAACAAATTGAACAGACGTAACAAGAACAATGGCGCACCGATCGGGACTAACTAAAACACCACAGTCTGGCCCATTCATTCATTCATTCATTTATTCATTCATTCATTCATTCATTCATTCATTCATTCATTCGTTCTTCTGTCAGGGATGTTTAAACACCTCACACACACTCACCCGAGTGTACGTGTTCCTCCTGGTCTGTGACATGTTTCCCGGTGGCCGAGCTGCTCCCCAAAACCTCCCGTGTTGTATGAAGGAGCGTGTTATCGGAGTGAGCGGCGGCCAGACAGAAGGGGGTCGAGGAGAGGGATGAGATGGGGGGTTGGTGGTGGGGTGGAGGGGGGATTTGGTGATGCTGCCCGAGCGTCTCCTTCTTCCTCTCTCTTTTTTTCTTTTAACAGAATCACACCATCTCTCTCCTGATCCTCAAAGCACAGCCTGAGCTCCCACAACTCCCCGTCCCTCCTCTCTGCCGCCCGCTGCCAGAGGGGAAAACCCTCAGGGAGCTTTTTGGCTCTGTCAGAAAGTTTCTGAGGGGACGAGGGTCAAGATCCAACCCTCCGATGAATGAGCCAGGGGCAAACAGCGAGGCAAAGAACACAGATAAAACCTCCAGGCTCGGTCTGCTTGCAAGTGCATCAGCTGAGTGGCAGCACTGCGCTGCGCTAGAGTCTGTGCTGGTTTCTGCAGGAGGGAGGGTTGCTTTAGGCCCAGACTGAGATTCTGGGTCCTAAAGCCTGCAAGTGCATGTCTGTTAGCTTCTCAAAATAAACTTGACAGTCCTTAATTTCATGCATTTCCTCCTACTTTGGCATGATGCAGAGGTTTGTTCTTCAGGACTGCTCTGTGGCAATTTAAAAGAGCAATTTAAGTCCTAATAAGACAAATAATTAAAGTGCACAATCCTATAATTGTTTATAAGGTAATAAATGATCAATCAGTCCCAATTGTAAACTTCTTTAAGGCCATTAATACAGCAAAAAAAGCCCATAAACATCCTCTAACTCTCCTCTAGTTGCACCTCAGAATACATCAGATTCACTTTCTTTCTCCTGCTACAGTAAATGCGTCAGTGCTGGAAACTCAAAAACACAGGCAGTAAGCATTTTGAAATCAGTTCAACTCAATCTGATGCTGTTTCATTGTGGCCGAACACAAAAGGCCCAGGTGATGCTCTGTAACGCAGCACACTGTAAGCAAAAATCCAGCAGATTGCAATAGGGCCCCGCCTGATGCTGTGGCCCATCACAGAGGAAGGATTAGCTCTCCTTTATCAGCTTTTATCAGCTAACTGCATGGCTGGGTCTTTTTGAACTCTCAGTCCTCTCTATTTCTGTGTTGTCATCTTTTTGCAAGGGAAGCAACGCTGCAGGGTTTCTGTGTAAAAAGCTTTCAGTTCGGAGGTTTATGAGAGATGCTGTCGGAGTATGTACTTCAAAATCAGAACAAAAGAACTCCAGTTTTCAGGAGGAGGAAGATGTTTCTTTTACCAAACAGCATATCATTCATAAAAGCTTCAACAACCCAGAGTGGACCAGACTAACAAAATGTTGTGTCTGTAGGCTCGGCATTATTCACTGAGCTCAAAATGTATGTTTCTGGCTTCAGAGCTTTCATAAAAAACTCGCCAAATTGCACAAAAAGTCTAGAAAAAAGCCAAAGATTTCCGACACATTTGGGGATGTTTAGGGACACAAAATAAACCTCTGCAGTCTCTTTGCACCCTTTTATGCAAATGACGAAAGGCAGAATCAAAAGAGGTGCGTGGGGGCTGGTGGGAGGAAGGGGAGAGAGGAGGGGGAGCCCTTATCTCTCAGCGACCAAATAATAAGGAGACAGTCGAGCCGAACGCTACTGCGAACCTTTTCAGACCGGTGCAGGAACGGAGGCGACACACGAGGATTTTTTAGAGGAAAAAATTGCGACCACATGGATCGGCCCGTCTGCAGGTCCAGGAGGAACAAATCAGCATCACTGCACCAGGTAAAGACCAACATGTCTACATCCTTTAAGCTGGTGTTTTGATTGAGACAGTGTAGGACGAATATGCAGAAGTTTGGCATGAACAAAGAGGATGATGTCTGAGTAAATAGATGATTCATGGACTGAAATGTAAAACTGCTGTGTCAGGAGTCATCAAGGTGTCATTATTAAGTTGCAAAGTGCATCACAAGAAATATGAGAGGTCCTTTTCAGGCTGCAAATAACAACTCGTTTATTTGAAATGTATCCGTTTAATCAGATTTTTTGTCCTTTTAATTGAGTAAGTTGCTCATTTTATGCAAAAAAAATGATAAATACTCATATTTAGCTTCTATATTTCAATGTGATGTCTTTAGATTGGATATTTAATATGATTTACAATCAAAAAATGAAATGATTCAGTCATGTAATTCAAGCATTGACAGAATAAACAAACTGTAATCAGCAAATATTCATTAAGTTAAACTGGAGTCTATTCTATTCTAGTTGATTTCAGCATTAATTTAACTTATTATATAGATAAGATAGAAGATCAGTGTCACTTAAGGTAATTTGGTCCATTTTAATTTACAATAAATGATAATCCTAAGGTAACGGTAATGATTATTACATAAAAAAAATAGAAAATATTGACTTTTGAACGGCAGGAACCAGAGAAGTTTTGGTGTTTTTTACCCTAAAATGACTCAGTCAGTTAATGCCAATTAGTTCATCTGTCACCTGAGTAATCAATTGATTGACTGTCTGTTTCAGCTCCAATATTAAGTAGGATTTTAACATATAGCTTGCATAACCTCAATATTTATTACGAAGACTTACATTGTATGAAGTGATTTATTGATGATATTCATATTACTGAAAAAAGTTTTATTTTATGGTAAAAGAAATAAAAATCTTAAAATAGTGAAATGTCTTTAAGACAAAAGAGCAGTCTAAGGACTTAAGTTGGAGCTTTTGGAAACTGTTATTGACAATTCGCCTCATTTAATTTGCTTCATTAAAAAAACAGTGATGGTGAAAGTGGATTTGGTATAAAAAAGAAAAAAGAGGAAAAAAGTGGGAGGAAAAAAGAAAACAAAGTGATAAATTTGAGCTAATTTAATGTTGGGCTTCCTACTCATTACATGCTTGCTAATGATATTCAGCCTGATCTCTCACAGTGCAGCATGCAAACAGAAAAACTAGGTCATCCATAGAAAAAAAGAGGCAGAGCCTGTTTATTCTGGCATTTTCACTCCACTGGATGTAAAATTAGCATTAAAAAAAGCCCAATTTAAATTTAAAGAGTCAATAAAAAAAATCCCTGCAGAACATTGTTAAAAATGTCTGTCTAATCTAAATGTAGTAACACCTCTGCTCCAAAACATCCCACTGCCTCACTGACCTGAATCACATTATTTCAGTGATTTAATTAACATAATGTGCAGTACAGCTATAATTTCAAAGAGGGGAATAGTATTTAAGTTATTCCTGTTATGTCTCATGTGTAATAATAATAATAATAAATCACAGCATGGGTGTGGCTGCAGCCTGACATGACAATTTCCTCAGTAAATATCAACAAAATTGTGAAGAAAATTAGGAAAAACAATCAGGTTTAGGTGATAAATTGATTTAAATGAGAAAAGAGCCCCCTCATCCCATTAGGACTACATATGTGGACTCACACCGCCTCCGTTATCATCATCCCAAAGCTAATTAAATATTTGCAACACTATTGACTCCCTATTTAGTCGTTTTAATGTGCAAATATTGATTTTAACAGCTGAAAGTGACATTAAATCCGTCGGTTTTAACGCTGATATTTGATGCTGTCAGCTGTCAGCGGGACACTCCCTGACCAGCTGCTAGCATAAGTAGCCGTTAGCCTTGGTTAGCTTTCTCTATAAAAAACCTCTTTAACGAGCTAATTTTGACAAAAAACACACATATTTCTTTAAAGACTTATGTGTTTAAATCTTGTGAATTAATTCCCATTTGTTCAAGTGACATACGTGTGCTTAATCTTACCTGTTTATGTCCTAAAATCAGGCTAACCGCTCAGCTTCGTCCCTGTCGGGCTACATCCATCCATGGAGGTCTGCGACCGGACACATCCGTCGCGAGGTGTCCGAGCTGCTGCCTGACTCTGCCCGCCTCACAGACACCGAGGAGCCCCGGTGATACCTTCCACTCTGCCTCTGACCATGGACATGTAAAGTAAATCACGGCTTTTATTGTAAAGCTGACTATATTAAAGTATAAATAGACAATTTCAGGTAAGTAATGTAATGTTTATATTATATTTTTATGTTAGAATTAGATAATTAAGCACAATTTATTTGAAAAATGTCTGATTTTCATGAGTGATCATGTTTCTTTAGCCATGTCAAGCCTTTTTTGAGCTTCATCTATGCAAGACAGGTACATGTATGGATAAATATTTTTGTTTTATGTGAGAAAATTTTTCAAAAACAGGAAAAATGTTTAAGATTTAAATATTAAGTTACTACATACCCCTGGAAAAGTAAAAACAAACAATATATGAGAATAAAAAAGGAACATAGCACTCGTTCATTCCCATTTGTTTTGTGTGAGTTTGTGTGTGGGGTCTGAGCAACTGTTTTTTTTATTTTAAATGTGATGTTTTATGTATTTTAATGCATATTTTACTCATTTAGATACTGTAACTATCCATGATCAGAAATTGTGATATGAAACAGAGATATTCATTAGATCTGTGATAAATTAAACAACCTGACAACATCACAGTGAAGCATCATGAGTGCAAAACAAACCTCAAAGCAGAACCTCAGCATCACTACAAACCATTAATATCTGATTCAGCTCTTGAAAGGGTTTTTGCCTTGTGGCCACAAACTTCGTCTCACTACCTTGATAAGGAGACTTGTGTTTCCTGTTTGACTGAACAGGTGCCAGACTCTCTTTCAGGCCTCCTGAAGCAAAATTGTGGTTGTGGGAAAAAATGAAAACAGTGAATATTTTGTGCTCAGTTTCAGTTTCCCGAATTACTTGAGTGGTAAGAAAAACAACTGGGAAACAGTTTTCCCAACGATCGGTCACAGCTCACCAGTGCAAGAAAGCAACTGAAGTTGTGGGTATATTTTTAGATGAAAAGCTGAAGTACAATTTCAAGTGTGTGCCTGTTAAATAACTGAGTACCTTAAGTGTAACTACTGAAAACAGTCACGTTTGAGAGCAGAAGAGGATGTTTTTCTTCAGGTCATGTTTTTGGCTGCTAATGAAAAGAATGTGTGACAAAAACAAATCCTAAAATCAGATCTAATCATCTGAACCATCTCATTTTTACTGCAAAAATCATCTCATAGTGTTGTTTTGATAAACTAACCACAGTCAAAAAGAAAAAAAGTACTATCATACTTTTATTTCCTGTTATGTTTCCTGTTTCCTGTGCTGACAGAGTACCGATCTGCTGTCTCTATACCAAATTTAAAACCTGTGAACGCCACATCACTGAATAAAATTCACTGAAAGTGTTTTTATGTTTGGTAACATGAGGCCATTAGGGAACAAAGTGGCACTAAAAGCATAATTTGAGGTCTGCAGTGACTCATCACTAACAAAAACACAGAGGTTTGTAATGACATACACAAAGAAAAACAGTATTTATTATGGACATCATGATAGATACCTGGTTCATTCAATGAGATCAGCCCAGTGCTGATTCATACAGAGGATGAGATCAGTGCATTTCCACTTTCAAAACTGAAACTAATTCAGTGGAGCGTGTTCAGATCCACTGAGTTATTCTTGGTTTCATGTAGCATTGAAATCATCAAATCATTACCAGTAAAACTATTTTAAAAAGTGGTTTGTTGCAAAAAAACAAACAATGAATGGTCACAACTTTCTTTGAGAGAGAAAAGATAAAAACCATGCCAGAGATTTTATGTCATATGATAAACAGTTTCTCATTAGGATACTGTCACCTGAGGCCTGTACTGTGTGATTGGTGACGTTTCTTAGGTTTAATCCTTATAATCTGCCTCTGACATAGTGATGAGGCAGTGATACTGGCTTCATTATAGTTAACATACAAATTCACACCGTCTGTCATCATAGCACAGGCCTCTAACCTGTCCTGAGTATTTGGTTGTCTTAAATGCGATGCATGCTGGGTAGTCACAGGAAAAGAAACTAGGTGAATGGACGGTAATGTTGCCCTGAAATATCACAAAGTCCTTTTTTTTAAGATCACTCAGTCCTTTTTCCCATCTCTGTGTAAATGAAGTCTGTACTCCATCAGAGTAAAGTTCATGATTTTGGCAACAATGTCCGGGACCACAAACTCTCTTATCTTCTCGAAGCCCATGTGCTCATACAGCTTCTGAGCATCTGTCTGCACCACAGAGGTGTTCAGGGTAACTGCTGCAAAACCTCTGTCACGGGTAAATTCGGCTACTGTTCTACACAGAGCCTTGGCGATGCCAATCCCACGGTGGCTGCGGCGAACAGACAAGCGTTTCAGCTCCAAGCACTCAGGTGCCTGAGCAGCAGGGAGGCAACTAACAGTGCCAACCACCCGACCGTCTATCTCAGCCACCCAAAAACACGAGTCCTTCTGCTTCAGGTAGGTCTCGCTGATGTTCTTGAGGTCACTCTTCAGGGAGGTGTCGATGTATGCATTAACCATGTAGACGACTGTCTGCCTGGCAGCGGCCAGGGCGAGCGTGACGGCCAGGATGGGCAGCAGGAAGGACTTTGAGCTGGTAATGAGAGCGCAGAACATGCACATGAGCACCATTTGGATCAGCGGCTGTTTCAGAATATGCGTGAAGGACGCAGGTACGTGCTCGCTCATCCCCAGAGTGAAGATCTCCTTCACTGCCTCTGAGTCTTCATCTTTATACTTCCTGATCTGAAAATTGGCCATGGCTCAGCTCTGCTCTGTAAAATAACAGGAAGTTGAAATTAGAGAAGTGACAAAACACTACAAATGAGGATTGATACATGCAAACATATATCTTTAGTATTTTTACACTGTGATAAAAGCCAATTCTAAGTATTTTTCAAGTGCGAAATGTTAAAAGACTATTATGGCTCTAAATATATTTGATCCCATTTCTTTAATAATCAAATAAAAGTAATCCTTATCAAAAATGTTAGTTTACATCATTTATCTGTGTTGAAAAATAATAACCCCTCAATTGATCATTACTAGATTGTATAGCTCACAAATATTGATTAGCCTCAAAAATCCAACATCAACCTTTGCTTTTATAGCTCATTTTAACTACAAAGAGAACCAAAAAGTAGCGTAAGTGGAGAAAGCAGACCAGAATAAAGTGCTTACATTGTAACACATTAAAAAATTTTAATAATCCAAGAGAGATTAATTTTTAAAATAAAATTTTGCAGCACATTTCCAGTTTACAATATTAACTTTTATATTAATATTTAAAATAACTATTAGCTTTTCATTTGTAAATTCAATCAAAACGAATAATAATCCATGAGAGCAGACCTTTAATGTGTGGAAATGTAAACCCTCTGCAAAAGTAGTCGGGGAGCCAAACTTTGAGTTGACAGCATATATGTTCATTGATAAAAGTTAAACTATAACAGAGCAGATTATCTTTGATCACAGTGACCTCAAACGTCCCTTAAGGCTCAGCTATATGGATTTTTAACAAAAAAAAAAAGTACAGTTATGTCATTCATGTTAACATTTTTTAACAAATAAAAAAAACTTGAGCACGTAGTCATTCAACATTAAACAAAATAAGCAGAATAAACTAAACTAAAGCTTAACTCCTTAAAGAAAATGCTTTAAGACTTCAATGCTAATTCCAATGATTAGCTAGCTAACAGCAGCTAGCATCAATGCTAGCCCCGCTAAGGATTTGACAGCTTTGATTTCACTTCCTCTCGAAGAAAAACGTGGTGGATAAACTTTACTTACGTGTTTAATTGTGATGTCTGACAGCAGGGTTTGATTGTGCCGAGGCTTTTAAAGTTGCCTGAAGTCAAAATCTCCGCATTGTGTTTGTCCGAGTCTTCTCCACCTCCAGAAACGTTAGAACGATGTGTTCACGTAACGCTGGCCGAATAGGAAAATTTCGTTCCACCATTGGATTTCCTTTAGATTAAATTCCACCCATTTTTGCCGTAAGATTGTTGAAATTTGTGGAAGTAACACTGTTAAAAAGGCTCGATGTATCTGATACAGAATGTGAATTTGGCTGCTGTCGTGAGAAAGCGTTTTCGTCTGAGCTGCTCGTTATTTCTGCATAGATTGAAATAATTCCGAGCTGTCGATGTACGTGAAAGCAGCATATATCACTTCCTGTTTAATGCGGATTGGTTTCCATGTGCTGGTCACTTGCATAATTTTATTGTTTTGCTAACAGGTAAATAAGTTACTGTGACATAGTTCATCTTTACTTTAAGATGGAGCTTTACCTGATTAGTATGAAAAGTCTGGATAATTAATATTCAAATAAAAAAATAGGAAAGTATCAATTTACTCAATCTTATTTAGATCAATCTGAGAGACTTTTTTGAGCTAATGATTCTCTACAGCAGTGTTTCACAATCTTTTTAGCTATTGAACCACTTAAAAAAAATCCAATATCTTCTGACGACACATTATTAGCACTTATTTGTCTATGAGTAGAGACTTCCACAAAGGGATTTTTTTTTTTTCTGTTTTAATTGAGTATTTATTACAGATCTTAAAAGTCATATTATCCAGTGGCCCAATTCACAAGACAAATTGCTAACACAAGAATATAAGGACAGGCTTAATAAATATTCACAGAAATGTGTTTTCTGCTTTTCTATTGCATGTATCATTTTACAATCCATTAGTTTTAATAAATTTCAATTGGATCTAAAGTTCATGATTGACAATTTATGATTTTATAATAGAAGATATCCACACAATACTTTATGTTCCATGAGAACTGCACCACTTTAACCTTTAAATGTTATAAAAAATCAAGACTAAATTTCATAAAAATCTTGGATGCACAAAATGTTTTGCATTTTTTGTATATTTCATACATAAATATTCAAAACATCTCAACTTTACCAGCTCTTTTTTAGAAGTATTTACAAAATTAAGTTTAAAAATAAATTCTGAACACAGAGAGGACTGAACAGAATAAAGTAGTGAAACACAGGTCAAAGGATTGAATCTCCTTGCTGAAAAATGCACGGTCATCTGTTCATAAATGGTCCACTTGCATTGTTAAAGTTTAATTTGTCTTTGGTATTTGTGACGTCCCATAATTATTATGCTGATCTTGCAGTCATGGATCAGCACAATAACCAAAACCACAATCTCTAACCAGGTTCATGTACTTTGAACTTGGCTGCAAAGTTCCTGATTTTAACTATATTTAATCACAAGTCCCACAAGTTTCATTAACATCTTAACAGTGACTAATAACAATACATATATAATACTTAAAGAAAAAAAAATGAAAGAAAACTCACAAAACATCCAGTCAAGGTCATGGAGGTCAAAAAAACTGAGGTCACGCACTGCTGCCATGAAAGGCAAAACAATAGCTGTTGTCACAATAACACAGCTAATGTTAGTTAATGCTACAGCATCAGTGTGGTACAGTAAATGTGAGATATTTGACATTACATGAAGACTGAAAAAATAATTTATTGTCTCCTTTATAGAAATTTGACTACAGTTTATACATCAAATGATTGTTTAGATTTTTCCCTTTATATATGAAGCAAATGTTCCACTAAATTGATCGTCAAAATATATATAAAAGCATTATTTCCCCTTCGAAATTTTGTTTTTCTTTTTACAAAACATTCACTTTACATTCACTTTCCTGCCCAGCTGAGTTAGCCGGAGCAGAAATGGAAGCAGCTCATTTATTAGTTATTATTTCCAGTTTTCCTCCGTCTCCTTCCCCTTTAGCCCAGGTTGATGTCCCCTGCAAACTTGGTGATCAGCAGAATGATGGCGAAGCCGGTGAGCAGCCCTGCATTCTGGATCAAGAAGAAGACGATCTTGCTAGAAGTTTTCTTTTGTTCCCGCGCTATGCTGTCCATCTCTGGAAACTGAGACGAAGAAAGACAATCAGATTTATGTCTCGTGTATAATCCTTTAACATGCAAACTATGCTGGCAAATGCTTTTACTTTTTTCTTTATTTGAAACCACAAAAAGTGGCTGTTAGTCTCTTGGAGTCCAAAAATAAACAAACACAGTATCAATAAGACAGAAAAATACAATGTAAAATAAATCTGGAGATCAAAAAATAACTTAATCTACTTGTGAAATTATGAAAGTAACAATCTATTAATACAGTTTGTACATGGGCTTATCATGGACAGAAAACCAGCATTATTGAATAACAGAATCAGAAGATTCCAGCTAATCATTAAAGAAATGCAGTCTATCATTCCACATGACAGAGTGCATGAATAACAGAAGGCATGTTTCAGTTTAGCCTTCATAGTTAACAAAGAGAACTATAAGTACAGACAAAAGTTAATGCAGAGCTAATCTGGCTGCTCTAATCTGGACAATCTGATGTTTTTCTAAATGATTTTCACTGGTGCCTGACCAGATGACCTTACAGCACTCCATGTGTGGCAATGCAAGTGACTGATAACAGCAGACAACTCGTAATGGTAAGTAATGTTATAAAAAAGAAGAAGTGTTAGTCATGTGATTTGTGTGGCTTCAGTCATCACATTGTTTCCATGCTGGGAAACTGGAGAAAAGACCACAAGTCATCATGTGACTGCTGATGTTAAACAAAATGGGTTTGCTGTAAAAAACAAAAACAAAAACAAAAAAAAAAACAGGTTGGACGGATGTAGGTCAGGAGGTCAGATGTCAGAATTATGGACAATTTTCTTATGTCATTAAAATCCAATGAAAAGATCAAAACCAGCAATAAAACTGGTTTTACAGCTCATGGCTCTGTGGACACATTCACTCCCAGTTTAAACCTGAGGGTCATGAGTTCAATGAACAGCTATAAAAAAAAAAACTCCTCTGTAATACCATGGTTATTATTTAAATATTTACACTGTATTGTGCAGTTTTACCTCTTCAGGTCTGTAAAGTGTTTTGAATAAGTCAGTTTTAAAAGATTAAAAATATCACAATTTCCTCACAGATTATAGAAATATGTAATGTTTGATGAAGAGTTCTGAGTTTACCTTCTATCATTTTAAATTTACCTCTACTGGAGGAATATTTGCTAAAAACTAAAGTGCACAAAATGTTTAGGTCTTTTAAAATCAAAAAGATGTATTTTTGATAATTTTTTAACAGTCATTGGGGGTTTTTGGCCACTTGGGGGCAGCACAACAAGCTGTTAATACAACAAGGGCATGCGATCGCCCTAGAAAGTTAATATGGCAAACTAACAGCATATAGTTTACAAAAGTACCAGACACAAAACAAATTAGAGTTCTGAGAAAACAGCAAAGTTGTGTAAAACATTAAGCTGATAAACACTGAATTTTTTTTTGCTGAGTTGGAGGAAATGCAGAAAGTATTGACGATGGCATTTAGCCTATGGTGGTGTAATTTAACTCACCATGTCCGTAAGTCCAATGTACAGGAACATTCCTCCAGCGATGGCAAAGATTGCATTGGGGGCAAAGTTACTGCCGAGCAGGATGCCGAACACGAGGCCGATGTAGCAGGAAACAGCTGACAGGAGGTTGAAGAAGATGGCCTGTGGGATGCTCATACCTGCATTCAGCAGGATCACAAAGTCACCTGCAGGGAGGAACAAAGCACAAAGCTCATACGAGTTAAAACAGGTAGTTTGTACATAAATTTCAGAGAAACGTGTCATTTTATACAAAAGCATTGTGTTGAACTCCACATTCAGAGGTGTTTCTAATGTTTTCAACTTAATTTCATGTATAAAAAAGCCTTAAACACTTTATAATGGCTGAATCACCTTTTCTCTGTCAACAGCAGGTAAAAAAAACTATAAAAGTCGTCTCATATTTCTTTCATGACTGTTACATTTCAGGTTTCTCCTTTGAAATTTAAGAGGAGAAACACTTTGGTGCAATTCCATAGGCTGTCAGCAGAGGGCGACAAAGACCTTCAAAAGATCCTTATAGTTTGAGTTGAAAGATATAATCTGCTTTTAACTCTCTAAAATCCAGTTTTCCTGTTTAATTTCCTCCTAAATGACCTTTTGGTGAATTTTCATCTAATTTCATTCAACCCTGCACGCAGAGCCACAAACTCTGTTCGAGTTATGTGATGTTTTACTGATACGAATGTTGAATTTAAATGTTTAAATCTGAGACTCTGTTGTTTACGGCTGCACTTTGCCATCAAACTGGGTGTTGTGATGTCATGTGTCATTAAATAAAAATTTCTCCAAAATTCAGCCCAAATATTTGTTATCTGTGGGACTTTTGGATCTCCACCAGAATTTTAAACAAAGTTTTTTGGTTAATAATTAACTACACACCATGAGTTTGCAAAATGCCTGAAGACCACGTTATGGGGATGAACAGAATAAAAGACTCACCGAGCTCATGAGGAAACTCCTCACATATGATGGCAGTGGAGGTGCTGAACCCGGTCAGTACTGACACTGTGAACGAGGCCCCGATAGCCAGACCGTCGATGAAGTTGTGCAGGGCGTCACTCAGCGTTATCATCCATGCGACAGTCTTGATGCTGGAGATGCGTCGCCCACGCAGCCAATGGCACATCAAGCCGGACACCTGGGCTTCCTGAAAAGCAGAGGCACAGCTTGAAGGCAAACAACTCGTGTTTCTGTTTGATTTCACAGAGGAAGAACCATATGTAAACAATGACATATGTGGATTCAAGGAACCGCAGAGATAACACACAAATATTACCTCTGTGTTTATGAACCAAAGTTCAGATCATCCAGAAAATAAAGGGACAAGGATGAGTGCTTTGCTTCTGTCATCTAAACAAATTCACAAACTATAAGTGTTTAGATTTTAAATTAATTATGTAATTATTAAATTGGATCTGATTGGCCACATATTTTACACATGTATCCCTGCACATCACAGCGGAGACAAAAACTTCATTTAAACCTAAAGACATTCTAGCAGCCCTGATGTTTACTATCATCACCATCTTAGCAGGTAAGCAAGCTAACATTTGTCCATAAACACAATTTAGGTATCAAACCCAGCCAAATACAGATAAACAGTTGTGAAAGTGAAAACCTGTCTAAATAAGAAGCGAGGGTAAAACCCACCTGCCAGAGCAAATAAACTGTTAGCTTGGCAGGTTGTTTTGGTTCCCAGGCTAACACGAGTTGACATTTTTAACAGGAACTCATGGTGGTGCTAAAGGTAGATCAGGGGGTTTCAAAATCGGAGGAATTTATCCTCTGAAGACTTTAAAAAACTGTCTATCCCGCCTGTTGATGGGCTGACAGACAGAGCCATGTTGTTAGCTTGGCTAACATAAAAACTCTGAGGAATTTTTTTTCTCACTTGAGATTTTTACCAACAAAGAAAATCCATCATGGACTGACAAAAAGCAACATATAACGATGATGTTGCAAACAGGAAATATTTTCCTTTGATGAATGTGAAGCATTTGAACCAGAGCTCTTCAGTTACAAATATAATGGCTCAAGTGTTTTTAATGGGGGAACCTGATATCAGGCGGACATACACAGAGCATTTGGAGCCTGGTTGAAGTTACTCTGCAGTGACAAAATGCCCCTTTTATTAGCCTCGGCCAAACAAGGAGTCTTTGTGCCGAAGCCAGACAATCCCAGCGTTTACCAGGCGAGGAAGGATCTGAAGCCTTCAGCTTGGTTTCACTGCTCGATCCCTCTGTGACAGCGGCGTGTCTGTGTGTTTGTTTAGTGTTTTTGATCCCTTTAAACCCAGACAGCTCCACAGGACACAGAGATTTCCCTGTCAAATATTAACAGCAACTCTAAACACCCCTGTGTCACTGATAACAGCTCAATAAATGACTAATAAGCAAAAACTAAGCATCTGAGTTTATAGTAAACTAAAAACTGCATCAAAACAAGTTTGAAATATCTCCACTTCCTCCTTACTAAATCCTCTTTGGACACATTTTGAAATTTGCTCACGTTTGCACAATTGCACTTTTTGCATGACACATGCAGGAACTGTATGATTCACAGGTAGTTTAACATACAGATGTTAATTTATAGTTCAAGATAAACTCCTGTCAGATAAGTTTATGATAGAGGACAGTAGTGGCAGAAAATCTCTATCAAGCGCACAATTACTTAAGATGATATGAGGCACTTAATGAAGTTTATCTAATAAAACTGAGCTACTTGTTAGATAAAAGAATGCTGTGTAGGTTAATCTGACATGTGACCAGAAGGAGTGAGTCATATTTTATCACTGTTTTAGACGACATCAGTGTAATGGCAATACCTGAGCAGGTGCTGCGCTTGCATATGGAGATTCTGGGTTCGTGCTGTTCTTGTCGATGGTGATGGTGCTGATGCCCGTCAAGACAATGGAGTCCTTTTTCTCCGGTATGTCTCCGTTGTGCAGGGAGTTTTCTTGAGGCAGCTCTCCAGGGGAGAGGTGACTGTGGCCATGCTGAGGACAGGAGAGACACGGGGGTCAGATAAGCAGGACTGTGGATGTAGGCTTAAATAAACTGGTAGGCTGAGGGGAGAATGCACAGAATTTTATTTCAAATATGAAGTCTGTAATGTTTAAAAAAACAAAGAAATTAAACATCAGGTTGGCTGCAGATATTCTTAGGATGTTTTAAAAACTAGGCTATAAAGTTGTATCTCCAGTTGTGCCATTTATTTCTTTATTTCAGTGCACTTCGTCATTCCCAGCCTGCAAGAAAACGTGACTAAATGGTGCTTAAATCAGCATAAACTGGATGAACAGGGCAAGGTGTAATACTAAATAAATGTGGGGAAAAATATAGCTAAAATAAGAGTTGACAGCCATGCTAGCAGTTCTCTCAGTCTGAGACCTCTTGCTTTGATCTTTATTTGTGTCTTCTCAGTCTGTGCTTATTTTAATGCACCAAAATATATAAAAAATATACTGAAAACCTATTTGGCAACAAACCTAAAAAAAAATTCATCTGTAGCTGCACAGTCAAAGTGTTGCTTTGAGCTAATTTCTGGCATTGGCTATCTTACTTTAACGTATTAGCATGCAACTATTTGCTTATTGCACCTAATGACAGTGTAGCAAAGGATGATGGGAAAGCAGAGGTTTTTTTTAGACCAAAGTGTTACACAAGTAGAAACTTTGACCTGATGGTGAGACTTCATGGAAAGTTTAGGGATCACTAAAGTTATTACAGTGAACTTTCAAGACGACATATGTGTCCATCAAAACTTCCACTCACAACCACGAATATCAGCCTAATAGTGGCGCTACAGGCAGAGTTAGAGGATAAACAAAGTCTACAGGATAAATAAATTTATGATAAACAAATTTCTGTACATAAACACATGGCAACCCATCACATAGTTAAAGGGTTTTTTTAAGTTCAAAGCCAAAATGTTGGACAGACTGAGCAGAAAAATGCTGCTAGCAAGGCTACAATCAGAATCCTCCACAGGCGTCAGAAACTAAAGAGACTAGATGTCTGATCAGTTTGGTGACAAAACTTTGGAAACATCAGATAACAGCAACATCTTTGTAGCTTTTTACCCCTCTGCACACTATTTTTTCTTTTTAGGAAACAGTGTAACATTTTGGGAAAACACTCTTATTTGCTCCCTTGCCAAGGTTTGCTCGGTCCAATAACAAATTGTACTGAAAAACTTGCAGATTAACACCTTACATTTCTTTAGTTAAATCAGCATAAAACTGAAAAGAGTAAGAATGAAAAGTTATTTTGTTTCTAACTGTTGGTGTTAGCGTCATATTTACCAGACAGACCTGACAGTTTTTAACATTTCCTCCAACTTCAGTGATATGAAACTTTTCTGATAAAATTTGGAATTATCTATGTACAGCTTTTTTTTTATAGTATTTTTGCTAACTCTTCTAGTTTGGCTTTCATCAAATAGTTGTTTTTTAAAAATTTTTAAAAATTCTTAATGTGCTGTTGTCTGATTTTAGGTTAAATAAATAAATAAAATGAGGATTCTGTGCTTTAACATAAAGCCACTGCCTTTTCTGTGGAGGTTACAGTTGTGTCCCTGACCCTAAATGGGTTTGAATAAAAATTATGTACGTGACTACTGTAAAGGGCTTAATAGTTGCTGAACAGCAGCCAATTCAGCCAATAAATCAGTGTTGCTCACTGGCAGATTTACTGCTGAAATCAGTGATACGACTAAAGGCACTAAAGGAAAAGTGCTTACTAAAACTCACTTACAGCACTTTTGACCTTACCTCGTCCTCTACCCCGAGAGCCATTTTCAGTATCCTCTCCATGAAGAACAGGAGATAAAACCCTCCAAATATTCCAACTGCGTTTTCCACATAGTCATCAGTTTTGGGATCCATACCGAGGGCCTGTGGATTAACAGGAGAATGTTAGTAATTCCTTTATGAAGCAATAAAACACCTTCAAAAACATTAAAAACATTAAATCAAGGTTATTTTGCTTTTAAGGTAGTGCAGATAACCAAAGACAAAAGCAAAGGCACTGTGTTCTCTTGTCAAGTTCCAGGTAGATTTTAGTCTTTAATCATGAGACAATTAATATTCCCAAACCTGAACTTCTTGACCTGGTGATTTGACTCTTACAAACCTCTGGTATGAGCTGAAGTACGGAATTAGAGAAGAGCGTCCCGATGGCCAGGCCGATGAAGTAGGTGAGCACTTTGGGGAAGTAAGACTTCTTGGTGAAGGGGATCAGAAAGAGACCAAGCAGAGCCGCCAGGTTGATCACAGTGACCGCCAGAAACCCATAGCCCCAAACTGTCAGGGCAAGAAAAAAGAAAAATATGTCAATTATGTTGTTTTTTTGTTGCCACTTTTATTTTTTAACAGTGGTATCAGCGTTACTTGTATGACATTTCATGAACCGGAGATGTGTTGATTCATTGTACTAGTTTCAAGGTCATTCAGGACATCCATGGGGGCCATACTGGAGTGATACTGAACTTGTTTGCCCTGAGTTGAGCCTATAAGGCAGAAATTCCTTTCAGGCTGCATTTTCCAGTATTACACCCTTAATTCCATTATGGACCCTTACCCAAACATAAACCAAGCTAACTGCTTTCTCTTGGGCTAACTCAGGGCATTAAAATCCCTTTAATCTTGCTAATCAAAAACAGTGATAGTAAGCAAAACTGACTAATGTGATCAAAATCCTGTTAGTTTTGAAAAAAACATTAAAAGACATGGCAAACATCACTGTTTGGATATTTACAGGGAAAATGTATTGATATATGCAAGGATAGCTACTCTTTGCTCGCTACTTAGCACTGTTAGCAACTCACATACTTCCTCAATCTGCTATTACTTGTTGCTAAAAAGTTATTTAAAGCACAGCTTCAATGGATTCAATGGGAATTATTTTAAGGCAATTTTAAATTAGGTTAGTACATGAGCAAAATTTAATTTAGCTCAATCATAATATTTTACTGAAACCAGCCCTTTATATGCTAAATATATCTACTCATGATAAAAGTATATATTAGCATTAGAGCTAGCTTGTGCAGCTAGCAGCTAATGGAAGCTCTCTCTGTTTTTGTCTTTTGCATGATAAGTTTGTTTTCTAGCTGGCAGCAATCGAAGTCTAAGCTAACTTTTCTCACACCAAAATTTATGTTTAAGAACCACAGACAAGATGCTTTCCTGTGTGATAGAAACAAAAACTGAGATACAAATAAAAATTCTCAAATTACAACAAATGCAATGCATCTACAACTGCCTGGCACATTTTTAAGGTATTTTCAAAAGCTCTTTTATCATTGTGTCAGGCATTTATGCTGAAAAATTCATAACTTGAAAACTTGTTTTATTTATTATCATATAACAAAGTTACCAAACAGACATTTTTAACTCAGCAAAAACACACATTATTTATTTGCAGAGGAGAAACTGTATTTGCGAGGCCGGCGAGGAAACAGCGTGCATCATGAACAAAACACAGAACAACAGTCACAGTTGGTTGTAACTGTGTCAACAGTGTTTAAAGGTGAATCTGAGGGGTCATTTGGGACATGGAGGGAGTTGTCGTTCCTCCACCGCAGATTAGTTTATACGACTCACACAAGTTTATAACACATCTGGATGAATTTATATCACATTGAGATGACTTCATATTGCAGAAAATGACTTTATGTCACAGTCACGAGTTGAAACAGGTTAGTAGAGCCTATAAATAGAGGATGATGACATGAGACAAAGGTTTATATTTTCCAAGGTGATGTTGGATTCAGGAAGCTGATGCACTCTCAGTTCTTATCATCTCATTTGCAACCCTGTAACCAGATCAGCTGTTCCCTGCTCTGATTACAGGGTTTGAAATGAGGAATATTATCAGTAGCAGAGCCAAATTAATAATCTACTAGTACATTAGATTCTTTTGGGGATATAATAAATATTTTTTAACATAAAAATCATAATTTTTATTTAAAATTCCCATATTTTTTGTGAAAACATAACGGCACAGTTTTTGTTAGAGTTCAATGTGATGACCTGTTGTCTTTGCATCATATTATGTCTCTGTTTGTGCTTTGAATCTCTGTAAAATGTCTATTAATGCATAACTTCACAGGTCTGGTGTCTGACTATGCATTATACCTCAATGTTTATACGCTCCTAGTTTTTTCTTTCTGTCACTTAGAGCATCAGAAATAGCAATCCGCAAAACAATCCAACAACAAAGTCCTTCTAGTGACGATCGAGCTCTCAGTTGTGTCGAACACTTTTTTTCAGTGAATTTGTCTGGTTGTTTATTCCTGAGCACTTTAAGGATGTCTTGAAAATTTATGCACAAAAACTAGAAATCATTCCAGCACACAAGGGCAACGAAAAAAAGATTATTTTGGCAACAAAAGCAGGATAATTTTTTGACTCTTTCTCCAAATCCTGATTTCCTGATTTGATTTGAAGTCTCTGTGCCACTCTACTCTGTGGATCAAATGTGTTGAGAAAACCAAGAAGTGTCATGAAACATTCAGTAACTTTCGTTTTGATTGTTTCTTTTTTTTAACTTGCTTATAATAATAGAATAATACTATACATTAATTCTAAAAACCTGATAAATTTAATTCTTATGCTCCTTGTCATTTGCTTCCAGCAGTAATTAACTATTTGTAAGAGTCTGAGAGAAGAAGAAGCACCTGTTCAATGTTACAGGTATCAAAATTAGAGGATTTATCTGTGAAATGAAGTTAAAATGATAGACAGAGAGGAGACAGAGAGGTGGGATGAACTCTGACATTTCTGACTTTTGATTTGAAATCTCAAATTCACTGCTGAGTCAAATTAAACCTCTGACGACTCAAAACCTCTTGTTTCTTAAACTTTAAAGCAAAAACTCTTCAAGCAGCTTCCTCCATTCACAACCACTGTGTCAGAAATGATCACTGTTTGTGTCACTGTGGATAAAAGCACAACTGGACCTGATTCAAGACAAAAAAAAACGCCATGGACTGTGAATTATTTGAGTTCAGGGGGGGAGTTTGACAAATAAACCAGCGTTGTGATGAAGCAACTCACCAGTGTAGTCGAGAAGGGGCAGAGCCTCGTCGGCTACGGCGTAGGGGCAGGAGGGCAGCAGCACCTGGGTCAACACAGCGGGGCAGATCCTCTCCAGATGTTCCACAGTCAGCTGACTGACATTACTGAACCCGAACTGAGACAAGATCTGCTCTGTTGAGGGACACTGAGGGGCAGAAACACAGTATTCAGTAAATTTTTTATTGTTTTTAAAATCTAAAATCCCTTTTTTAAAAACATCTGTCCTGGTTTA
The DNA here is from genome assembly GCA_029814765.1 of Acanthurus leucopareius. Taxonomy (NCBI): domain Eukaryota; kingdom Metazoa; phylum Chordata; class Actinopteri; order Acanthuriformes; family Acanthuridae; genus Acanthurus; species Acanthurus leucopareius. The sequence goes on from JAQMCX010000015.1 coordinate 2,619,091, forward strand.
TAGGATTCTTTGTATCTTTTTGTATGAAATGTGCACTTAAAGTAAAGTTTTATTATTGTTTGTATTGGCAGAGGATCCATCACTGACAATTATTATCAAATTACTCAACAAGTATTTATAGGCAAACTTTAAAGTCCAAAAGTAAAGTAAAACGATGCTTAAGGACTTATGTTAGCATGCAGCCCAATTCAATGCAGAGATTCTTTTTTAAGCATATTTTACTTTCAAGAATTAATTATTTCAAAAGCTAAAAATATCAGTGACAAAACAAAGGAATAAGAAAAAAATTCACATTAAATTTCTACATGTATTTCACCCAAAAAAAGCCCATTCATTTAACTTTGGATGCCTGCAAAGAACAGATGAGTCATATGAGCTATTAAACAAAATATGCCGAGCATTTATCAAGGAGTTTATTATTATACAGTGTTTTGATAATAAAACAATAATAAAAAACAAGATAATATACCAGCAAATGTATTTTTTTATATACACAAGCTTTATAAACTAGATATAAGTACATATTAAACAATAATATAAACATAAAGAATTATAAAACCATTTATTGTAGTGCAGTTCTGTAAGTTAAATTAATCATTTAGATAAATAAAAACATAAACAGATCACGTGTTTACCTCATGGCCTGCCAGCGGATTGTCTACAGTTACTGACTGAGATCTCCTGGCTGAGATCAACAGCAGCAGATCACTGAGATTCTCCGTGGAGATGGATTTATTCTCTCCGTAAAAATGTAAAATATCCTCCAGATATTCGCGTCCATCCCGCGGATTGGCGTGAATACTCTGAGACTTTAAAATTAAAAACAAAACGCACGAGAGGAAATATTTCAAGTTAAACATTCTTAAGTTTTTAAATGTTATTTCTCTTCAGTGAAAAAAAATCTGCTCAAACTTCTTCTCCGCTGAAAAGACGCAAAAAAAGCAAAATATCAGGAGATCCGCCGGGGTTGTGCGCACATCTGATCCATGCCGGAGCAGAGACCGGGCTCGTCCTTTTAAAGTGTTTGCAGCCTGATTAACTTACATTAGCGGCAGAAATCTCTGTGAGTGATCAATCAGGACTATCAGAGGCCGATCAGGTTCAAAGATCAGCCCGCAGAGGCATGAAGGGAAAAAATGGAGGTGATCGACCGCGTGCGCTCAATGTTTCAATGCTTTCTTTTGTGACTGACTTTCTCACTTGGTATGCAACGTGCTCACACGCTCACACACACACACAAACACAAGCGCGCACACGCACCCTACGTGGTGACTCCTCGTGCGCGCGCGTGGAGGAGGGTGACTGGAAAGTGGGGAAAAAGGGCCGGTTGTAAAACACGCGGTCAGCTGCTTATTCAATTTGAAACAGCTGGTTGTTAAAAAAAAAAAATCGTAAACAAGAGGAGACCTACAAATGAGATGTGTGTGTGTGTGTGCTCCTGTAGGCCGCCTAGTGGCAGCAGATGGTCACTGCAAAAGCCGTATTGATAAGGCTGCGTGCAAAGCTTTTAATGACTCAATCCTTATCGGTTTTTTTATTTTTTTTTTTTACTGTTATCTGGGTTTTCTCTTTGCTACTGTAAAACGATATCTCCGCTGATTCATCAATTTTAAAAACAAATTATAATAAAAATTCATTTATTTTTCTTTCACTGTAAACAATGAATCATTGTTAATGCAATTAAGTATTTTCTAACTCTGATAAACTTAAAATATTTAAATATAAAAGACAAAAACAGGTTCACCAGTGTGTTTTAATTCAGTCAAAATACAAAATAGATTTGGAACAGAGCTGTTTATGATACAATTCATCCATTGTGATGTCATTTGATCTGCAAATATAAAATGTAAATCAGGCTTCGTTGTCACATTCAGTCGTGCAAAAATAATTTATAAGGTAATAAAGTTTGTCCACTGCACTGGATTCATCCTTCAAACTGTAAACAGCTATTACACAGAGCCTGGAGAACCAACTACAGCTCCAAACCAGTGCTGTGGACACACATACATGCTTTTGATTCACATAAACACAAGAGAACATCCACGCTGAAAGGTCCCGTCCAAGCTGGGAATCAAACCCTCTGTCTGCAAGGCAACACTGCTAACTTATAAGTCCCAGTGCTGCAGAGAAATGTGCAAAAAAAGCAAAACAAACTGAAAAAAAGGTTTTCAGTGCATAACACACGATCATCTGTGAGGCGAAACCCAGTTCAGTGATCTTAAGCTTTTATTAATGTCACCGTCGATACTAGAATTTTATTGGCCTAACTCGATTATATGAGCGCTACGGTTTCGTTTCGTTTCATTAGTTAATTATCCACCTCTTTGTTTAGAGATGAGGAACCTGCCAACACCGGCCGGTTCATATTATGCATCTTTATCAAAGCTGCATTGATCTTTGCACATTTCGTTTCTTTGTCCGGTGGTTTTTGTGTAAACAAACGTCCTCATGTGAAAGATCGTTGTTGTCTCACAGTTTCTCTAATGGCATACAGTGGTTCAACCTTTTGTCCAGAGCTGCTGAGAAAACCTCAAATGATTTTTTGTCTGAAGCTTTTCTGCTCTGACTGACAAGAAAATAAGTTCAAACAGTTAGAAAACTTGCAAAAAAGTATCAGCTTCAGTCCCAAAAAAACCTTCTGATACTCAAAACTTCTCATCAAAACTAAGCCATCTTTAAAAGACACTTTCAACAATCAGCAGGTCACAAAGGCAGAGAATCTGTCTGTTCATGGCTGCCTATCTGTTGCATCTCCGCCTCTACGTGGAGGCTGGCTGGTCTCGGGTCAGTACACGTCCCTTAAAGATGTGACGGTGAGGGATCTGGAGAGCTCTGTGACGCTGGTGGGACGCCATGCGCTGAAGCCGACCGTCCGGTTTCTGGAAACCATCAGGAAGCCGTTGCAGCTGAAGCGTCCGGGGATGTTTCTGACATCGAGCCAGACGAACGGAGCCACGGAGGCCGAGTGGAGGGTGACGGAGTATCCCGTCTCATCCTCCTGCACTTTGGCCTGCAGGGAAACACACACACAGTGTTTGTAACAAGTGCACATTAGCATAAAGACACTCAGCAGCAAGAAAAACATCATTTAAAGTGACCAGTTTAGTCCAAGTGTGTATTTAATGTCACAAAAACAGACTCAAAATGAAGCAAACTCAACATTTAAACAATAAATGAATCAATGAATGAATGAATGAATAAAAGCAGTGAAGCTGCTGTTTGAAAAGTTCTCTCACTGTGATGTTTGGCCTCTGGACTCCCTGAGCGTCTTTGGGCGAGCAGAGGAAGTGTTGGTTGGTGGGACCCCGCTGCCCGCCGCCGTCCTCCAGGTGAAAGGTGAGCAGGCAGGTGAGGCGGGTGCAGCGTCCACATCCTGCCAGCAGGGCGGAGACCGACAGCTTAAGAACTGCCCTGGCGCTGCCTCCTGGGACCAGGAAGAGGTTTGAGCTCAGGGAACAAACCGGATCTGGATCAGCCCACGAGTGCACAGTCACCTGATCGAGAGGAGAAATAACTCGTTTCAGACAATATGAGACTGTTGAGCAGAAATTCAAATAAAATTAGCCTGTTATTTATGCACAAAACCGATATGTTGGATGATATAATCAAAACTGTTTGCATTTGATTAAAGTTAGAGTTCAAATGACTGATAAAAAACAATCTGAAAGTCTTTTTTCTAGAAATAAATGATCATAAATGTGAATAAAATTACCTTTTTTGCTAAATAATTGAGAAACTTTCTCACTTACAGAGATGAAAAACTTGGGAATAATAAGAGTTTTTTATAAGATGTTATATTTGCACTGCTAAACTTTATTTTAAACCATTGTTTTAACCGTTTTGAATAAATTAACAACAGAAAATAACTGTCCTAGATTTATTTTTGCAGGGTTAATAAGTTTGCTTCTGTGTCCATGAACCTTCTAATCTCAAAATATAGCAGTCTCATGTTAAAAAAATAAAAGTGGTCTCTCCTCTTTTATTTTTATTTCATTTCCAACCTCAAAACACAGTTACAGGGAATTCCACAAATAATAAAAGGTATGCATTAAACAGTAAAAACAAAAATCACATTTTATTGCAAACATCCAACAATGAGGTCAAGTTAAAGAATGAAATGTTGATCCAGTGATCCAGTTTTATTTTACATAATTATCTTTTACTTCTGGTTTTAAACACTCGTTCTGTGTCACTGAAAATGTTTCCTGTTGCTCTTGTTCTCAATTTTTTACAACATCTGGCTCTCGTTCTTTAGAAGTTTAAATGCAATGAGTGAACAAAAAAGCCTGCAGAGTTTCTGTAACGTAAAGAAGCAAAGTGCCACTGAAAAACGTACCACAGCTCTGAGCTTCAGGTCTTCACTCAGGTCGGAGACGGCGTAGATGAACAGCGTGTCGTTGTCCTCAAAGGCGACGGGCAGGACGGCGGCGAAGAAGTTCTGTGCAAAATAATGCAGCATTTTCCATTTTCCACCGAACTCTGCACACACAGACACAAAAGGAGACGACACGTGATCGCTCTGCAACAGTAGCGTCTAATTCCAGGTCATGATAAGTACTTTTATTACAAAAAAAATTATAAATATTGATGCAAAATCTCTGCAAAGTGTCCGAGATACAGTACAAGCAAAAAAAAAGGGTGTTTGGTAGAAGTTTACTCACCGATCGACGACCATGAAGGCGCCTGCCAGATGTCATTGAGCTGCCAGTAGAGGGCGCCCATCGTGTGACCTTTGCCCTCAATGAGTTCGCTCCGACTCCGGCGGTAAAACTCCGTCTGAGCTTTCACACACTGAGCCTGCATGACCTGGACACGAAACAAGGTCACGTTAACGGTGTCTGAAGCGTCGGTGTGATGGTTTAAACACTCTGTGAGCGGTGATAAAGGTGAGGTCGGTTTCGTTTTACCTGAGTGATGTAAAGTGTGTCTGTGTATCTCCTCATGGGATCCGTGGAGTTCGGCAGGTTGAAGTGTAAAGCAGCTTGATGTAACATCTGCTCGTTCCCGTTTTCATGGTGCTGACGATGAGACGTGAAGTTGCTGTCGTAGCTCCAGTCTTCTTTCGTTGAAACCTGAAACATCATAAAACAAACAGAAAATGTACAATAAATATAAAGAAATATAGTGAAAGTTCCTCTGAGTTATGTAGGTGGGATCTACCTCTTTAAAGGTCTAGTTTGTTGGGTTTAGGAGGATCTAATTGTAATATAATACAGAAATGGAATATAACATTCTTAATTAGGTTTATTTTGGTGTCACCTGAAAGTAAGAATCATTATCATGTTTTTATAACCTCAGAATGAGTTTTTATGGCTTCAGAGGGAGCAGGTCGACTACTGTGCAGTATGTCATGTTTTTATAGCAGCTCAGAGTGAACAAACATGTTTTGCAAGAATTAGTGACCCCAATGGAAAAAAGGTGAGCTGAAGGGTCTTTATTTGGTTGCAATCTGCAAACTCACCACTAGAAGCCACTAAATCCTACAGACAGGATCTTAAAATTCTGTTTAAAAAATGTTTTTAAGATACTGTGAAAATTTTTTGCAATTATTTTCTCATTTTTATGTTTTGGTTTTTTTTTTCAGTCAAACTTTTAGATTTACCGTATTTTTCGGACTATAAGCCGCACCCACTAAATTTAACAACTAAAACCACTAAAGCTGTCTTCTTCAGTGTCCGAATTTAACAGCCTCAGAATTACCTTGTCACACACTTTCTCGTTTATATTCGTCCATAAATTAGCCGCATCATAGTTTAAGCAGCAGGGTTCAAAGCGTCGGAAAAAAGTAGCGGTTTATAGTCCGGAAATTACGGTAATCCGTCCTCTGCTTTTACCTGATGAAATTTAAACATAAAACAAAAAACCAACTACACTTTGATGCAAAAGAAACTGACTCCTAAGATATCTAAATGTTTCTTTAAGAGAATATTTACAGGAAATCTCAGAATCTTCTTGTAAACATCAGAAAGAGAAACAAAACATGAATGGAGGGTTTATTCGGTCACCGGCTGCAGGGTGGAGAACGAAGGCCACGACTGGAAGCCGTATTCAGAGGCAAAACGGGTCCGAGGGAAAGTCCTCCAATCCCAGCAGTCCTTGATGTAGTTGTAGAAGTGTGTGTCGCCGTAGAGGGGGTCATAGGGGTTCGCTGCCACCCATCCTTCCTGCTCCGACTCGGCGCCGTTTGTCGGGCTGGAGACGAGGAACGGACGACTCTGGTCCTCCTGAAGGAGACGTGAGACAGTCACATCTGAGTTTTTTTGACCTTATAAACTTTTAAATCTTAAGATTGTTGTGCGATTTGACTCTCACCTCCTGAACTATCGCTCTTATGTTGCTCACATACAGCGTCACGTAGTCTTTCAGGTACGTAGGTTTCTGGGAAACCGGGATGCTGAACCAGTTTGTCGCCAGAGCAGCTTCGTTTTCATTGTTTCCGCTCCAGATTATTATGGAGGGATGAGACTTGAGGCGCTGAACCTGATGAGAAAACACAAGAAAAAACTGAGTGTATTTACTAAGAAAACAGGATGCAAAAAAACAACTTTTAAGAAGCTAAAACTGACTTTTTTTTGTTTTAAAACTTCTGTTTTCAGTAAGTCGAGAAAAAAAGAAAAAAAATCAAAGCTTAAATCTTAATAAGATGAAAATTAAAGATAATGTTTTAATTTGGTTAATTTACTGTCAAAAATGTGATTTGATTTGACGTAATTTAGATAGAAAAACCACTTTTCCACATATAATTTCCTGATACGACATTCTCTGATTTAATAAATGAATGAATAAATAAAGTAAAATAATGAAAATAAATGTGCCGCTCACCTGTTGGATGACCTCGTCTCTCACTGTGTGAATGAAGTCGTCCTCAGTTGGATACATGGCACAAGCGAACATGAAGTCCTGCCAAACCTACAGACACAAAACTGTGAGCTTCCATCTGTTCTGCAATACAGTTTCTAAAAAGTTTGGACTCAGTGTAAAAAATTAACAAAACAGAATTAAAACATTTGCAGGAAAAGAGAGATTAAACTGCCTGATATCAGAAAAACTCGTCGACTCATTACACTTTGTTTTCTTGGGCAGCGGAAGGATTTAAAAGTCTGGACGAAGTCAGAAGATTCGGCCACATTATGTCTTAATGTTTAGATTTGTGGTGCTTTTAACGTTACCATGATTCCCATCTCATCACAGAGGCTGTAGAAAAGATCCTGCTCATAAACTCCTCCTCCCCAGACTCTCAGCGCATTCATGTTGGCGTCCACAGCCGACTGCAACAAGTTCCTGATGCTGCAAGACGAGCAAAAAGCAGGAAACTTCAGCATCGAGTGTGTTTATAACTGAGACAAACTCATCTGTTGAACCTTCTTCTCTGACTCTACGCCTGCACTGTGATCCCAACTCAGAAAAAATCAAAGCAAAGACACAAAAAGTTAGAAAAAGAGAAGAAGAAACATGGTTTCTTTGAGATCTTCATCATAATTCCTGATCAGTATTCCCCCCGTCAAGCAGCACTCGAACGCAACACTATAAAAAGCAGCTTTTCAGACTTAACTCACACAGCAGGGGCGACTCGATCCTGGAAGGAGTGGGCTGGGATCCAGTTGGAGCCTTTCAGGAAAATTGGTTTCTCATTGATGCGGAAATAAAAGCTCAAGCCTGGAGACCCGACGATTGGCTCCTGGACAAGTTCGACTGTCCGAAAACACACCTGCAGGAGACGTTTTCATCAAATAACGAAACACTAAACACAGCTCGTACAGCTTAGAGGAAAATACAAGCACATTTCAAGCACTTTCAAGGTGAAAAAAATTAAAATTTTAAGGTTATCAAGGCCTTCATCATCATATCTAATTTTTACTTTAAATACAACTTGGTAAATTAAAGTTTTAATAAGTCGAAATCTATTTATACCCACAGGAATGAATACAAACTGTCACATTTTCTATTTTACCAGCTGCACATATTAATTATAATTGTATTTTTCAATCATTCTTGTTAATTTTTTGCTCATTTGATTCCAGGAAACAACAAATTTAATAATGTAATACTTGAATTTCAAATATAAAAGATGGTTTTAGCGTACATGAATGATTTTTTTTTTAAACAAAGCATTTTTTAAGACTTTCAAACCTTTTAATGAATCAAAACTGGAACTAAAAGACCAAAACATCCCAGATGTGAGTTCAGGTTTTATTTCTGTGTCACATGTGAACAACAAGTTCTTTCCATTAAGAGTAACAGGTGTGAAAATATAAACTCAAAAACTGGAGGAATAAACCTGTCGGCAAACTGCAGGCAACGAATTTACGGTTTAAATTTGGCTCATGAGTTCGATATTGACTGTAAAACTTTACTCAGTGTGTATGTTATTATAAAACAGCTGATAACGGATGACCACAATAATAATAATCATTTAAGCCTTGAGACTGAATCGGGATTATCTTAAACTTTAACGTTTTATTGGTTCTTTATAGACTCACTGTATGCTATTATGTCTGTGTATAAACATTTATGCAAGAATTCTTCCTTTAATTTAGTGTATGACGCAGACTTTCAGTGTTGAGCTGAAAATAATCCTGATCTTTTTTATCTTCAGGTGTTTTTAACTCTTTCTGTGTCACATCATGTGCAGCCTTCTGATTTACAAAACAAATAAATAAATCATGTTTGTCAAAAAGAGCCCAAAACATCATTTAATTTTTAAAAAACACCAGCATGAAACATGAAAGACACTCCTCTCTTTTTTACTGTCAGAGCTCCACCTTGTGGCTGACTTTAGTAATACATCTATAAATTAGATTTTACATGAAACCTTCACCATTCAAGTTCGCTGCACATATTTAATGTCATGTAAAAAACAAGTCAGCTAAAGGCCTTGATAAAGAAAATGAGAATGTAGGTGAGGGGGAATGAACTCTGACCTTAGATTCTGTTTTCAGGATTAAAAACTCGTCCTGAAAACCTTTAACAGCCAGCTGGTAAAAAGGTTGGTCGCCGTGTCCGTTGGGCCACCACAGCTTCACCTGGTTACTCTGGAGGAAGAGGACAAGCGTCTCAAAACTTCTCCACAGACAGACAGATGGAGATTAAAGCAGATAAATGAGGACAGAGCAGCATTGTAAAGACTATTAATTCAAACACAGGTGAGTTTTTCTGAGTGACTGAACTGATCGAGCACCTGGTTGATGTGTAAAGTGAAGCTGGTTTTGGTCTTTCCAGGTAGAAACTGCGTCTGGAAGGTTTTCTCTGCGTTCAGCTCCGGCATGGAGAGCGTGATTCTGCCATTTGTTGTCTGGACGGCGTCAACAAGAAACTCCACCTGGACTCTCCACTGAGAGACACTGAAATCTGGACAGAAACAGAGACTACATGGGCTATAAATGGACAAAACAAACAAAAAACTAATTTAATTATGCCACACAGGGTGAGTGAGGTGAGAAAAAAAGAAATGCTGGCAGAACAAGACAGGAAATTTGTTCTACTGAAGCCTTTTAATGAAAAATTTCACAGGAAAATTCCCATCTGCACTCAGTTGTCAGTATATTAATAACATCTAGCTAAAATTAATTCCCCCTAATACAGTAATCCTGTAATAAATTGCACCTTAATGAAGGTTTTTACATCTGAGGTTCTGTTCTGTTGAATTGTCGATGACGGATAAATAAATAACAGAAACGCGTGTGCAACACAGAAATAATTTAAGAAGATTTAACACTCTTCTGCCTCAAAGAGTCAGTTCATTCCACAGTATTTCAAATTTTTTAAAAGCTTCAACCAAAGAGAGATTAGTTGGGACGTACTGAACAGAGGAACGGAGGAAATCTGGACGAGCTGCAGGACGTCAAACGCCTCCAGATGAACTCCTTTCCACAGTCCCATCGTGGGGAACGAAGGCCCCCAGTCCCAACTGAAAGAGCTTTGTTCCTTTCAAAAACAGAGAAAATAAAATTATAAATGCAGAGTGAAGTGAGAGCTGTTAAAGTGTGTGTGCTGCAGAGGAGTGTGAGACTTTGTGCTGCATATTTTATTTGTTTTTAGAGTAAATATCACAAACAGAGAGAGAGAAAGTGCTGGACGGGGTGCAGGAATAAAACTTTAAACAGAAAGAAATTCCTCACAATGAAAAGCAGAGTTAGAGGAAACTCTTATTTTAAAATTAAATAATTCTTTAATAAGTTTCCAACAGGATGGTGGTATAAATTTTAAAAAAGACAGGACAGTTTACATTTCACCTACAGGAACCGTCCTGCTTTTTAAGAGAAAAATTTAAACACTTATCAAGTATCTAAACAGATGATTCCAGACAATCAAAGCCTTTGTTAACATATCTGAATTGTTAAAAAGAAAATATAAAGAATTCCTTCATACCTACAGCATCAATGCATGAGGGTGATTGATAAGTTCAAGGCCCAAAAGTAGAAGTTTTAAGTGAAAGATTCCTTTAGTGCTCTGAATAAAATGTAAAATTTCAATGAAGAAAATGTAAATCCCATTTTTATTTACATAGTTTTATCAAGATTCACTAAGTGTGATGATTAACTGGCTGTACATGAAGTCATTCATCTCCAAATCCACCATAAAGGCACATTTAAAATCAGTCGGAGATTATCCAGATTTTTTAGGATCTAATCCATTTTGATTCAGATTATTCTGATTTTTCAGCAGAGAGGTGAACCGTGGGAGGACAGACTTACTTTCCTGATGAAATTGACATGACATTCCCCTTTCTGGACGTCTGGAGGACATTCAGGAGGAACTCTGTAGGCAGAATGAGCTTTTCTCCGCTCAGACGCATAAAGAACCGGAGACGACAAGCTAACGTTCAGCACGTTATCCCCCTCCTTCAGTAACTCTCCAACTGAGAAATCCTGCACAACCAAAAACAGAAAGTATTTCAAACAAAGCAGAGAAATGAGGCACTAACGTTGAAGGAACTGTGTGCAGTGATTTGATTATTTTGCAGTGAACCTACATATCTACAGAACATGTTGTCCGTCTTTCCTACAGCGACTCCGTTGAGCCAAATCGATGCTACGGTGTCGACACCATCAAAGACGAGAAGAACCTTCTGTTTGGATCTATTAATACAGAAAACACACAGTTGAGTAATGAACAGGACAGAAAATGGTTTAAAAAAAGGGAAGCAAACACGACACTGACCTGAGATCAGATGATACAGTGAACGTGGTTGTGTATGTCCAGTTTTCAAGTGCAATCCACCGATAGGACACATCATTAAACCTGAAATATGGATCCTGAAAGGAAAAAATTGATTAAAAAAAGGCTGAAGTGTCAGCAAAAACACACTTTGCTAAAATATTGCAAAAAATAAAAGGAATTTCTGACAGTCGCTGATGAAAACTGTAGGATGTTCTGACATTTTCAAGCCAAAAGCAATATTCTATATTCAAATGTTGGTGAACTGTGGTTTTATTTATAGCATTGTAGATACAGAACAAATGTACATTTATATTTATATTCTAGTATTTAGATATATTTTATTTTATATTAGTACTTATGTTTAAATTTTATTGACATATTTTATACTTTCCTACTTCTTTTAAGACTCTTGAATGGGGGCATCTGTAACAAAAGGCAATTTCCCCTCTGGGATCAATAAAGTATTTCTGATTCTGATTCTGATTTTGAAAAAAGGGCTGAAGCCAGATTTTAAAAGCCACCTTCTCTGTTTATCTTCCTGCTGTTTTTGTTAATATGTCAAGAAGACAGCTAACAGCTAAAAGAAATAAAATCCTAAACAACATAAACAACATAACAGTCATTTCGTAAATATTTAGCTTTAATAACATGTTGCAAGAAATATAAACAAATGTTATGTTGTTTTATTATCATTACAATATTAAACAGTTGGATATCTGTAATAATCTTCTTTCATATTTTTGAATGAACTAAAAGTGCAGAGATATTTGAGGCAAAATGTTCTTTTCAGTATCCAAACTAATAATTACACAGCAGGATGTTTATATAAGACTGTCATACTTTGTTATTATAATGATTTATTTAACAGACGGATTATGAAATACTTTCATTAAGCGGAAATGATTACTTTACTTCCTAAATAAAGTCTACAAGAGGAAATACACATAGAAATCATAGAGGTTTGTTGTTGGTTTTACCCTCATATAATTTAAATCATATAATTTTAATCATTTAAATCGACCTACCTGGATGAATCCCTGCTGCTGCAGAGCTGAATGAACACAACCAGGCACATCTGCAGGCAACAACAGCGACCCGTTGGAGTTAAAAAGACTCCATTTACCATCCAGAGTTAGTTTCTGTTCCTTTACTGAAGAAAATCTGGATAAAACTCCAGAAAACAAACACAACAACAAAAAAAGAGCAAAAACACAAACGCAACTGTTTCCACATGGAGTCATAGTCTTTGTTTTTTTTGTGAAGTAAAGCGAAAACTTTTTAAAACTTCACCAACCGAGATTCGTTTTGTTTACTAGACGGGCTCTTCCGTGTTCGTCATGTGACTCTCACGTGGTAGTTACCAATGCATGACGTAATGTTCGCGTGCAGGCGACTGGGTTCTTCTTTGTTGGTTTCAGGCGCTTTACTTACAAAACGTCTCATTATCGCCAAATACTGGATTGGAGGATTAGAAATAATAAAATACTCAGTTCTAGGCAAACAAATAAACAAATAAATAAACAAATATTATAAATAAATACTATTATTTATTATCAAATATGTATTTTATATCAGGCATGAAAACGGGTCAGGGGTCTAGGGGGGTCCAGGTACATGCTCCCCCTGAAGAAAATTTTGAATATTTCATATTTAAAAGCATCAATCTGATGCATTTTGAGAGAAAAATCAAGCAGAATTACAA
>JAQMCX010000015.1:2633380-2679357 GCA_029814765.1 Acanthurus leucopareius
CATATTTAAAAGCATCAATCTGATGCATTTTGAGAGAAAAATCAAGCAGAATTACAAGACAGTATGAATGTATAATATCTATACATGGTCACCTTATGCTGTATAAGAAATGAGACTGAAAACTTCTCTCATGAAATGCGCAACAGTACAACTTTAATAGAGTAATAGTGGAGAAAAAAAAAAAATAACTCAATAGTTATAAAAATAGTGCAAGAATATTCCACTTTTCAAATCGGCGAGGTGTGAACTGCTTGTACACTTCACGAACCAATCAGGTAGCAGTATTCCCCTTCACTAACCAATCAGGTAGCAGTATTCCCCTACCTTCCCTGAGAAAAAATTGGTGAGTGATTTTCGTGTCTGTTATATACATTATTTTATATATAATAAAATAAAACAAAATAATTCAACATAATAAATGAGATTATAAAATTAAAATCAAAATTACTTAAGTATAAAGATCCAGAAACTTCCAATACTTGTCTTTTGGTTAATATTACTGCTGCAATTTAGCACATTTGTATGTTTTTAAGTAGGCTATACATGCGCATCATAGAGTAGTTTGATCTAATCTGTAATATTCTCTAAAATCAATGACGAAACTGTTTAGTCCATCTATGAATATTTAAACAACCCTATGCCAAATCTTAAACAGTAACGAACTGAGGGATTGCACTTGATATTTTACAAAACTTATCAAAATATCTTCCACAACCGTGCAGAAAAGCAATGGAACAACATAACTTTTGTACTCAAATGTTCACACATTCACTTTAGATCAATAACAAAACACACAACAGTCAGATTCATTTGAGGGTTTGAGTAACTTTATTTAAGGGAAAAGTAAAAGAAACAGAGCCACAAGTTGATTATCAACCATTAGCTTTGCATCAGTTTTTCAGGGCTACAAGAAGACAGTGTTCGTGTGGGCATAAAACTAATAACTGATCTACTGGCTTCTAAATAACAAAAAGAAATCGAAAGCCTTGAAGGGAACCAAATTTTTCCAGCTTCCAGCCTTATAATCCACTTAATTTGCAGAAACGTATCAGATATAATAGCCTAACTTTATTAACATGCATAAAATACAACATTGAAGTTTCTTATATTTTGTTTCCTTGACATTGATATATACTGCTGTGCTTCTCTGTACACACACTTTGATAGTGGAATAAGATACACTCCTTTCCTCAGGTAATAGATTCCTATGCTAATGATCAGAAGAACATACTGACATCACACCAGTTCAAAAGGCAAAAAACAGGAACCACAAACCAGTTTTCCAAAAACTCTTAGAGAACTGGCATTTCCTCCGTTTCAGATTTTATGCCACTTTCAAATAAAATGCAGCAGAATTTTGCCAATTTCAAATGTTGAAATTCAGAAATAATGGGTATGACAAAGACAGGCTTCTCTACAAGTGCTCTTTTTAAAAAACAGGAAAAGAAAAAAAAAAAAATTCCAGTAATCCAGCAAATATCAAACCCAGGAGATTGAACGGATTATTCGATTCGATCATCATGGAGTTGATACAGTGTTCAGTGTCATAAGACCAGTTGCATCAGATTCTACTAAGTGTGTGAAGAGTAAAGTATTAACATTATTGATTTTAGGATGAAAAACTGTCTGGTGCATGCTCAAGTCAAGTGTTCAGAACCATGGTGTTTTTGCTGTTGTTGTTGTTTTTTTTTAAACTCCAGAACAAAGTGGGGATATAAACTTCACAGAAACCAGCACATGTCCTAGAGAGAAAACACCATCTTCTTATGAGCGCGCAGGTGGGAAAAGAAACGGGGTAAAACGCTCTGATTAACAAAAAAAAAAAACAAAAAAAAGTGAAAAAGAAAGACAGGATCCCAGATTTTTTTTTTTAGCTTGAACCAGCAACGATATTTTCCACGAACTTTCCAAACAATGCCGTCACATTGCGTATTTGCTTGTCCATTCTTTTGCTGTTCTGGTGTATCTGCGAAGAGAAAAAAAAGAAATAAATTATTTCCAAAAATCTCTCAAGCCAACTGACTGAAAACATTAAGTTTTTACATAAAAAAAAAGTCTTGATCACTAAAAACCAGCCGCACATTCTCCTCTGCTTCAGTACTTATTGAAGTACATGCACTTGAGCACAATACTCTTAAACATTGCAAGCCAAGTTCACGTCCCATCAGAGTTTTACAGTAAATGCATGAAAATTCTGGACCCTTTACCAGCTTAAACTCTTAACTTGAACAGTGACATATTCTTTTAATATCACCTGTTTGCCTGTCAATATGAAAAGATCACATTTTTTCCACAGGAACGAAACTTTTCATGCTCGAGTTAGTGAGTACATTTACATGCACACGAATTTCTGCTTCAAAACTTTTTATCCACTTGATTTGATTTTGGATTCGTCTGCTGTTATAATAATGTTACAATGAGGAATAATTCTGTTATGGTTTTTCTATGAAGTTATTTAATTAACTTGGCAAATAAAAATATTCCAAATGCATCGTTAGGGGTAGACCTTATCATTTAGTGGGTGAATTATGGGTTTTATTACATCAACTACAATTTGGAATATTAAGAACACTGAAGAGCATCATACAAAGTATATTAACTTCAGAAATTAATTATTGAACTGCTGAGGCCCAGTATATACATTAATCAAGTCCACCAAAAGTTTTCTGTTAATGCAACGTGACATTATGTTTGTAATTTTGAAGCAGCCTCTGAACCCAACATGTTGAGTACAGTCGGTCGACAGAAGCAGGCAGCTTTTTTCTACAGGAATAAAGAAGGAACATGGTTCAAATGTCAAGTTTTAGAGACAAGAAGGAAACCCAGTTTATCATTTTGTCTGCATGGGGGAAAGGACTGATGGCAAGCAGTGCTAAATAAAGAGTATTTTTAAAAATAAACTGAGTAATTCTGCAGTAATATGCAGATATCTGCTTGTAAAGATTAGCAATACAATAAACAGTGACCAATAACTGTCAAAAGACCGTTACATCAGAGAGCATTGCACAAATGTTCCATTTTCTTCTTAATTTACAACAACAGACTCCATCTGCAGGGTATCAATTGACAAGCTGAGCCCAGGATCTGGGCAGAGTATAGCCAATAGGGTGCTTCATATGTACAGACAGCCAGAGATTAGTATAATACAGTCAAATCCACCACTGCAGTCATAACAGAGATCCAAGCCTCTGGTTATGCCATTGAGACCGAGCAACACAATCAACCAATCCCATAGCACTAGCCACGATGCAGCGCCGCCTCCTGGCCTTACCCTAAAGCATGGCATACTTCGTTGTCCACTCCTGAGCTAGTTTATTGTACCTGGCAGAGAGACTAGGTTACATACTAGACTCAGGTGATGCTTGGACAGAAAATTAGCTAAATCTTTGAAAGTTGAATGATGGCCTGTGAATTATTTTGTACCCTACAAAATGCACTACAACTTTTGTCTTTTTTCGGAGAGAAAATTAGTCATATTACATGTTTAGGAAATAGTCCATCACTTCTGGGTTGTGTACTTACTTCTGACTATCTGTTTTGTAGATTCGTGCGATCTCTGGCACTAGTGGGTCATCAGGGTTTGGGTCACATAGGAGTGAGCAAATGGAGAGAAGAACTGCAAAAAAAACAAATACACACTTTTCTTAACTTGATTCTCTTTAAACAAATGATGTAAAACCGTGCTTTAAACTAAGACAAGAGATGACATTTAATTAGCAATTTTTTTAACCAAGTGAAGTGGTATTATTTGAAGCATCCAAAGATTAAAAACACTGAATCACCTACCAAATTATTACACATTTAAATGTCCAGTCTGCAATGTTTTTACTTTTTTATGTGCAAATATGAAAGGGACTTGTGTTTATTTAAAACCGACATCTGAACTGTAACTAAACAAATTAAATCTTTAGAAGAGCACTTCAAAACAACTAATCAGTATCCTTATTCATTTATCAATGAAGAATAGTACTTGTGGTTGTCAGAGCCTGGCGTAAAAAAATCTACAGGCTTAACATTTTAAAAAAAAAACCTTAAAGTGCTTTTTCACGAGTTTCCATACCTTTAGAAATAGTAAGTGCAGGAGACCACTGTGATCTGAGAATATCCAGACAGATACTGCCATTACTGTTAATATTAGGGTGGTAAATTCTTGTTGTAAATGCAACCTGAAAAAGGAAATAAAAAAACAAAAACAAACAAGTGAGGAAACACAGAACAAAGCTGCGTCACACGCCAGGTCATGGTTATGCAAGTCAAACCTTTTGACATGCGGCGGTGACGCTTGATATGCATGACAATCAACTTCTGGAATGACTGGTATTTCTTCATGAGGGTTGTCAACAGATAAAATGTGTTGATGATGCCGAACTGACAGGCTCAGCTTCATTTACAAAAAATGTTTCTTTGTTGCTTCTCTGTAAAAAAAATAAAGAAACACAGAGGGGAAGGGAAGCCTTGTGTCAAGTGTGATCCAGCTTACCTTGGGTGGTTTGAAAGGATAGTCTGTTGGAAAATGAATTGTCAAGAAGAAAACTCCTCCCTGATATGGACTGTCGCTCTGAAAGCAAGAATGACATTTACATATATTTCAGAGAGGAATGGTCTAAAACCTCCTGTCCACAGCCTCCAATTACCAAGTCAAATTTAAACCCTTATCTCATGACGACATTTAAAGTAGACATGAACACAACCTCTGTGACAAGTTTCAACATGGGGCTGTTTTGAAGTGCAAAGAGAGCAACAAGTACGTCATAAAGCGTCTACTTACAGGACCCATAATTGTGGCTTGCCAGTGAAACACTGCAGAAAACAGAAAGTAAAAGTTAGGAGTTAGAAAAAGGTCACATGTGTCTGATCTGAGATGAATTAAGTTTCTGGACTGTCTTTTCTTCTTACAAGAAACATAGGTTTTTTTTCTCCGCTGTCTGTAACTATTTCAGGGTGGAGGTATTTACGACCAGTATAACCAGTTCTCAGACCTCCATCCATCTTTACTTTTAGAGTTAATATAAACATACTATGGAATTTCTCTTAAATCAAAATTTTCTAGATGGTTTGTTTAAAAACTGATCGCAGAAAAGTGATCTACAACTATTCTGATAAGTACCTGTTGAGCATTTTTTAAAGCATAAATATAACTGCCACATGTGACGATTTAAAATATCACTTTAACCTTTGACTAAATAGCTTTTTAGTTATAGACTATAGCTTAAAAAAGAAAAGACTTGATGTTGCTGAGACCTGTGGTTAATTTTAAGGGGCTTTTTTAAATATTGTGCAACATTACAGATACAAACTGACTACAAAAAAATGCATAAATGGCGGATTAATTGATAAAAAATAGTAAGTTTCTGCTCTAAAAACTATAGACCAGTACTGAGACACTTACAGTCATCACCCACTGGGCCAGCCGAGCACTGTGCTGGGGGGTCACGGGCCAGGTCAGTTAACTCCTGCAGAAGAAAGAGGTTTACAACAATAACCAGTTAGACCACAGCAGTCTTCAGAGACTATATGTTAAGAGGCCATCAGAAATAAATGCAGCAGACATAGTAACACGCATAAACCTGAGCACAAGGCAGATGAGCTACCACGTGAGAGGTTTTGTGTTTCATTTATTTCACAACGGTCAGTGTTGTCGGTTTTATCTCCTGTCACTCTCCTCTAAGTTCAAATCTGTACCAGCAGAGAAACAGGGGGCCACCTTGTTTTCCTCTCCACAGTTAACTGCAAGATGAGCCCTAAGTATATTTAAACTACTGCCTCTGTTATTTTTAGATCAACAGCTACTTTAAAGTAAAGTGGAGGCCACTGCCCCACCCCAGCCTTCAAGCACACATTTCATAAGTTTACAAATTACCTTGGAAAAAGATTTCAGACAACAGCTGAGTAAATAGGAAATTGTAATGAGTGTGTCTTAGGTGTTACTTAACTCTACTACTGCCAACTTTCTCCACTTTAGTGCCAGAACACACCCTGTTACGTTCACATAGCAAGGAAATGTATCACAAACACAGCTCTTGACTGCTGACACCAATCCGGTGAATTATATGAGTCATAGGTTCGAGTAAAAGAGTATTGGTGCTACTGAAACATGCCTAAATGATACGCTAGTTGCCAATACACACAAAATCAATAAGAGGCTTCAGGGGAGACAAATTGGCGTTACAATAATCTGACAGCATTCACGTATAAATGCCATTATGTAAAGGTATAAAAGTGTTGGGCAATCCACGCGGCCTCTTTTTGACGTCAGTCCACTTCGAAGAATACACTCAACCTGTAACCGAATCTGCTAATGTTAGCAAGCTAGCTTAGTTAGCTAGCTGGCTATATTAACGCCGTTTGCCGTTCAAACGTTGAGCCATATCCGTGTGTGCTTGTCGGTGCCAAGAATAAGAATAATGGCTAATTCTCTTAAAAGTAAACACACCAAAACCACTAAACACACGAAGAATCACACCTATAACAGTTTCCCGAATGTGTTTCACCGCCATGTTTGACAAAACACAGTGACAAGCGCAGCGTTAACCATTAACATTGTGGGAGGCTAGCGCGGCGAACTAATGCAGGTAAGCTAACGTTACCGACGTAATCTTACCTTGTTGATCCTTTTCAGAGCCATCCTCTCTCCGTTTTCTGTTTAAGTTAAAGGTGTTCAGATCCGAGCAGTGAGGGGAAACCGTGATATGCCAGGGTGATTCTCTGTCCCGTTAATTATTGACGCTGGGTTAACCCGACGGCCTTTCTTCTCGAGCTAGCGTAGTTAGCTAGCTAGCTGGCTACCGAGCTAAAACTACGTATGCGCGGAGTTCGTAACAAAGCTAGCTGGCGATCTTATCCAGCTTATTTTCGGCGTTACACTATCCTTCGATAAACCCTCACTTTCCACGTAGTTTCAGCGTCCTAAATTGGATTATTTTTAATCGCCGGTTGAGGCTGATATATTGTGTCCGCCAGGTGAAGTGACGCTGGTCGACAAAGCTACTCTTCTTTTGGTTTCGGTCGATTCCGTTAGTCAACAAGCTAGCGACTGTCTACATGTATTTGTAGCTTTATGACGGGAAGGCGGTCCGGTTGGCGGCTGAGTGACGGAGCGGATATGGAGGCAGATTGGTTACAAGACTGTAAAAAAAAGAAAAAAGAAAAAATGGACATGCCTGAAAAGTGACTTTAGTAAGTGCCAAACTAAATTAAATTTGGATTTTAAAAAATAATATTATGTAAAAAATGAAGAAAAATTTTTACGCACTCAAAAATTTTTAAAAAAATGTTGCATTATACATTTATGTTAAACGATAATATTATTATGTTAAAAATGAGGAAAATTTTTTACACACTCAAAAATTTAAAAAATTGTTGCATTATACATTTATGTTAAATGATAATATTATTTTGTTAAAACATGAATGGAGTATAACTTCATTAAAGTCAATGAGTCTACCCTGTTTGACGTTTTGTATTGGGTGACTGGCCTTTTTCACAGCAGATATTTTAAAAATATCATATTAGAGACAAAAGATAGATTTAATTCATAACATAAACAATGTCTGCTCATAAATTTAAGTGTCTAGCTATTGAGTTTTGTTGTTTCCCATTTGTTTAATGTCATAATAACCAACAGAGACATTCAAATGGGACGGAGTTCACAAGTTGTCACAAGTGAAATGTACCCACCACTGAAAATTGTTAAAACTGATAAATAAAGAATATTATATTTAAAAAAAGGGACAGAGTTATTAATTAAAGCTCCTAATATTAATTGATAATAAATAAAATCATCAACTATTAAGTTATATTAACCTTTTGAGTGATTCTTAAATGGGAAAGCCAAACATGGGCTAATTCTAGCTAATAAAATGTTAAGAATTTAGCATATATTTTATCTTGTTTGATTGTAAACTGAGCATCTTTGAAACACTGGACTGAAAACTAACTTGTAATTTTATTAAAATTATTGTCAAAATGATTAATTTGTAGTGGCAGCCCCATTTTCACTTTTTTGTAATATGAGAAAATTCATTACTTAAAGTAAATATCAACTAACATGACAAGAAACTCAAGTTAAGTCACGCTTCATTAACTGACCTTGGGGCCCTTTTGGCTTTTACACTTAAACTGACACTTTAACAGCTTTTTAAATGGTTAAACTGCAACAGATACTTCAGATTACATCAGCTCTTTAACTTAAACTGACTCTTAACGTCTTATGGTGCCGCAATTTAAACTCTCATGCTGTATTTTCGCATGCAAAGAATTCAAATTATAACCGTTTAACACCCGTAACTTTTAGAGGAAGAAGTGTAGCCTTTTTCTTTAGGACAATTATTTCAGTCTCACATTCCTTCCTCAGTTTTAATTAAATTACTACACTTGTTAGAGTAATTCTATTTATAGTATTTAATGGATATCATGATGTTTTACTGTAGATGAACGTGAAATTACACAGTGACATAGAATTATTTATTAACTTAGAATCAACATATCAGCCAAACAAATTCATCAGGACCTTCTCGGCTCAGAAAACAGAAGTAATGTTCGATTTAAACTTCATAAATCTGCCTCACTGTGCATCTGTCATGGTTTTATTGATGAATATAGAAACTTCAGTACAAAAAAAAAAAAAAAAACATGTTCACAGGGTAATTTAATACTGGGAGACAGACACCCCTTACAGTATAAAAGACTGATTCATGAGCAGCAAAGACGACTGCTGAGGCTTCTCCTTTTTTTCCACATTGATGTCACAAAAATGCAAAAGAAGAAGTACTACTAAATGAAAGTAAATGAAATGTCATTTAATTCTCAACCTTGCGACCTGCTAGAATTTGGTAAGTATTGACGGAAGATAATTGCTTCATAGTTACACATAATCTCTATGTAATAATATATCTTTTGTTACAATTTTTTTCTTTTTTACAGATGTACAGTAAGTGTCATTTTAATCCAACATAATTCAGTCTCTATATTCAATCCAGATGCACATTTTCTTTTTTTTTTTTGCTCAACCGAAGCACATTCAGTACACTGTCTGGTAAAAGAAAACATTTTCTATTGGTTCACAGAGAGAAGGCAAATGTGCTTAATTCCCAGTATTTAGGATCACCCTTTTTACACCTCTTCAAGGCACTGATGCAGGGCAGTCAGTCACTTTTCTGTGCTTGTGCAAGAGAGGGCAGCATCTGAGGAGGACAGCCGGGGCGTCTGAGGGGCAGTTTCAGCCCCTTCCAGCCCGTCCAGGTCCAAATCTGAATACGTGTCATTTTCTCTATGAGTCTGAGGATCGTCAGTGCAGTTTGAAAGTTCTGAGCTTTCGTTACAGGATCTGACAGACGTTTTGATGTCAACAAAGCTGCCACCAGATGCGTCGAGATTACCGTCGGTGTCGTTTGATTCAGGTGAATCGAGGCTGTTCCCGTCACAGCTTTCAGGTTCGCCGTTGCCGTTCTGTCGCACTTCAGGACATAAAAGAACTTCTAATTCTGCTCTGTCAGAGTCAGACTGACCCTCAACTGAGTTCTCATTCACATTAGGAGTCGATGGCAGTGGTGATTCCTCGTCGTTCTCTTCACCTAGCACCTTGTGCGTGTTATTAGGAGAGGTTTTATCCAGCAGCATGTGGGAATTATAAATTTCCCCTGAAGAGCAGCTTGACACTGGGCTGACAAATCCCACAAAGTCTCCACTGGAGCTGAAACGAAGACCTCGGGCAGCTTCCACATGAGGCTCAGCTGGCTGCTCTTTATTTTCCTTCACACAGTCTCCATCTCCAAAGCTCTCCACGTCCTCCTGCTGCTCGGTGGCATCAGGAGTCGCAGCCTCGCTTTGCGTCGTCTCATCAGGCGAGCTGTTATCCGGGTTCTGGTCTTCCTCTTGTGCAGGCGGATCTGGACCTGCGTCTCTCTGAGGTGCAGTTGCTGCAGCTTCGCCTGAGGCCTGATTTGGACCCGCAGTGGGTCGCACCGTCTGGTGGCACATGGGGCAGGTCTCCTGCACGTACAGCCACTTGCGGAGGCAGTTGCCATGGAAGAAATGACCACAGTATGTGATCACAGCAGAGCTCATTTCCTGCAAGAAGAGACATTTTTCATTCAACTATGTATGACCAACATATAGCTTACTATAGTCCTATTAGAAGAAGTATCGTATCTATAATATTATCACACACATATTTCATTATATTGATATGTATATTATAAATTATGTACATCTTTATCTATTTTCAAACCTCTCAGCCTGACTCTTTGCAGCTGTGGTATTAATTTTCCTATTAGGATCAATAAAGTTTCATATTATTTAATGTTTTCTTTAAAAAAACACTTTAAAAAACAGCAAGTCATTCATCTCCCTGCAACTGTTCTGTTTCATTATGAAGATTTTCTGTGACCGCCTCCTTGGCAACATCAGATTCATAAGTTAATTTAGGTTTTCATTTCCTTGACAGCAAGGCAAGAAAAAAAAATTCCATCTAAACTAGTTTTTAAAAAAAGAAATGGCTGGGGGCCAAAGAATTGTACCTGAGAAAACATGCAGAGGTGGAGCTAAACTGGAAAACCAGGAAAAACGAGCCCTAATGTACACAGTAAGTTCAATATCATATACACTTAATAGTGCGTCACACGTTCACCTGCATGAGAGCTGGGCAGCACCGTCAGTCATCAGGTATCACAACACAGTCGACTTTATACTAATGCTGATATTGTAATGATACTCTAGGACTGAAATGTATTCAGCGCGCACTATTTAAATGTGCAATATCACACTGACAATGCTGTGCACCTTTTTAATTTCATACTGTATATATAACCTATTTTTTTATCTAATTTATTTCCTTTTTTGTGTCTTTTTTATTCCATGCATAGGTTTGCACTGATGGAGATGCTCTTAATCTCATTGTACATGTGTATAGTGACAATAAAGGCGTTCTATTCTAAAATATTTCTGGTTTGACATTAAGATGAAGCCTTGACTCTCCTCACTTTAATTCTGACCAAAGTTACAATAAAAAAAGTGTGTTAATAAAGTTATTATGATACCAAAGTTGGTCTGAAGCTACTTTATGAAGCATAAAGTTAAAATCCTGAACCACAAATCCTCTGAACACACGTGCCGCCCGTCTTTTGTGTTTTTAAATAAACACTACATCATCTTTCAAATCAGTTGTTATAGTCAAATCTGTGTTGAGAAGGGACTTTGGATTTTACAGGATGTCTTATTAGTTTATATTTAGTTTTTATTGTTCAGCCTCAAGTAAATAACAGTGACTGTGCGACCGACCTGGAAGCAGATTGAACACACGTCGTTGTGCTGCTGCAGCTGTTGAGCCGTGGCTCTGGGGAGGGAGTTGATCTTCTTCGCTGCTTCCTGTCTGAGCAGGAAGCTCCTCCAGCCGGACTGAGCTCGCAGCCAAACGTTGAAGTACGAGTGGATGATGATGACGGAGGCGCCCATCCAGCTCCACTCCCCGAACAGCGACTCCCAGGTGCCGTACGCCACCACGCAGAGCGCCACCACGAACTCCAGCACCCTGCTGACGGCGTTCACCCAGTAGATCACTTCGTCCAGGCTCTCGATCGGGTCGCTGCGAAACAGCTCCACCATGAAGAGGGAGTAGATCAGCATAGTGCCTGTAACCTGGAGAGACAAAACACATTTTCATTAAGAAAGTTACAAACAATCCACTTTTAGTCACTCATGGAATCTTCTAAAGCAGTTTCTGTGTGGGGTTCATTACATCTGCCACTGTGTCTTCTTTGATATGACCACTGTGGGGCGCCAAAGTCAAGCTTAAGGAAACAGTCTTGAAGAGTCATTAAAACAAGGCAACTGGATTATGTTGAATTTTTGGGAAGATGTTTCACTTCTCATCCAAGAAGCTTCTTCAGTTACAAAGGACTGGTTGAAGGAAGCAGATCCCCCCCCCTTCTTTTGTTGTTGTCTTTCTCACCTGTAAGATAAATATCTGCTTCCTTCAACCAGTCCTTTAGAACTGAAGAAGCTTCTTGGATGAGAAGTGAAACATCTTCCCAAAATTCAACATAATCCAGTTGCCTTGTTTTAATGAATCTTCAAGATAATCATGACCTGGATGAATGAGAATCTACACAGACTTAAGGAAACAGCCTGATCCCAAAGACACTGACAGCATCATGACCACACACGTTGTTAACTATCACGATTAAGTAATAAAGTATAAAAATAGAAGCATCGGCCATCATTATTATTCACTGAGCTGCACTGCTTTAAAAAGAGAGTGCAGGAAGTAGAAGGTTTACATAAAAAACAAATTGAATACTAAATTTTTTAAATGAACGCAGGTGAATCAACCTGTTCACATCGAAGCTGCTGTCACTGACTGAACAGGCTGTAAGACAGTAAAGGTGATGAAATTTGCCTGACAAGTAAAATTTTTCTGTCAGTAATAAATAAATAAACAATTTGACAAAAATGCCAGACATCATATTTACATCAAATCATCAAAAATGCCTAAGTAACTTGATCAGTTGCTGGTGTATTAACTGTTGAACTTCTTAGTTGTATTGGAAGTTGAATTTAATGTTGTTTATTGACTGAATGAGGTTTTATTGCAAACACTTTGTAAAAAAGTGCAATCTTAGGTCTCTCATCCCACCTGAAGGGAAGTCAGCATGCAGCTGGACACCAGTATAAGGAGCCAGAAGTCCATGTGGAAGAACTGGGAGATTTTATAAGCCATAAAAACCGGGAAAATCAGCAGAAGCAGACACATGCTGAGGCCACGGAAGTGTTTCCACACACTCCTATAAGAACAAAAGAAACAAAAAAAAGCAAGAGAGAATTTTTTGAGTGTTAAGTTCTTAAAAAAATGAAACTTTCAAACTTATTAAGCTTCTTTTTAAACTCACTAAAAGCAATG
Source organism: Acanthurus leucopareius (assembly GCA_029814765.1). Lineage (NCBI taxonomy): Eukaryota > Metazoa > Chordata > Actinopteri > Acanthuriformes > Acanthuridae > Acanthurus > Acanthurus leucopareius. The sequence continues at coordinate 2,646,276 of JAQMCX010000015.1, forward strand.
ACTCCTGCTGTTGTTGATGTTACCTGTTGCGGGATGCACCCAGAGCCAGAATCACTGGATCTGTTATTTCGATCATCGATTGCAGGGTTGAAGTCACCACGATGAAGAGGATGATGCTGAGGAGGAAGGTGCGCTGCAGAGCCTGCATATCCAACAGGCCCGTCTGAAGAGCGAGCAGGAGCAGAGTGACGCCCTCGGTGACACCTCTGACGACAGAAAGGAGTAAAAAACAGATGATGATGGTATAACAGAGCAGAAAAACATAGAAATCTGTACTTTGTGCTGTAAAAGTCAGTCAGCTACAAGTAAACATCCCTTCTTATGAGTCAATTAAAGAAAAAAATCTACAAATTTGCTAATAAATTTATTGTATTGGCTTAAAAGTTGCTTAAAAAAATCTGTTTTAATTTAGAAAATGGATCAGAAGAGGTTATTTGTCGATACCACAGAACTGGAGACAACCTCTCACCTGTGCATGACGTTCTCATTCTGAACGGCTGCATAACCTCCCAGGTAGAACTTGCATAGGTTGAGCAGTCCGAGAGCGAGATAGGACACCACGAAGGTCAAACCCAGGAGAGAATACGGTGTGGCACAACATTCAGAGACACTGCAGGGTTCAAAGGATGAAGCAAAGAAAAAACAGAGTTATAAAATCAAATAAGTAGGGCAGAACATCAGGTACAAACAGGCACAAAGCAACGATGTGCATGAGCCACATAATGACGTCACACCTTGCAAGCAGGAAGAACATGATTCCCTGATGGCCTGCGGAGACGCTGCCAGACATGGTGTCCGAGCAAAGCTGGAAGATGAACAGAACAAACCAGAAGACACTGAAGAGCACTGGGACGGCAAACTGGTTCCACAGAGAGATTCCCACAGCCAGGAGTCTGTACAGCTCGATCACCTGAGAAGCAGAAGATCAGGGATGAGACGACAAGTACGAAAACACTACAGATGAGCAGCAGTAAGAGGCAGAGAAGTGCAAGCAAACAACACACTTTTATCATGAGCTAAATAGAAAAATAAAGAGAAAAATTATGAAAAATAACCATAAAGATGATGGAAAACTACTGTGTAATAAGCTTTGACTCTCATTTCTTTTCAAATATTTAGTCTAAAAGCACCTACAACCCCCTAAAATGAACAGGATGCATTGTGAAAACAAAGGATTTTCAGAATAAGAGCACCTCCAGCTGCAGCAGCTCTGTATAGGCAGCCCTTGCGAGGCGATATGGCAGAAAGAGATGTGAGAGGAGGAACACGGTGATTCCAGCTCCGGTCAGTCCCATGGAGAAGGTGTTGACAGTTAACAGAGTGGCATGAGGAGCAGCGCAGAGTCTGGCCAGCAGGGGGAGCATGTGAGCAGAGAACAACCACACCTTTCTGGTTTTCATTAGGAAGGCACACAGCGTGCTGAGAATAATCTGACCTGAACAGAAAACAACATCACGACAACCGTCAAGCTTATGCCTGCAGATTTCATTCATGCTAATGACCAACAACTGATTTATTTTACAGTTAATGATAATATTTTTTGACATCGGCGACGGGATTAAGCAAATTAGTAAATTTCATTTTTACAAACAAACTACGAAAGAGGAATCCAGCTCCTTCTCAAGCAGGATGCTGCCCCCCCTGTTGCAAAAAGTTGCCCGTTTAGCCTGGAAACTATTAGCGTAAAGAACAATAATCCACCTTATCACTTTTGTTTTACTTGTATAAATAGGCTAATTCAATAGCATAGTAAATTTAATGAAAAGTTTATAATAGAAGTTACTTTAAAGGACCAGTGTAAGATTTAGTGGCCTCTGGTGGAGAGTTTGCAGATTGCAAGTAACTGAACATCCTTTTGCTTATTTCCTCGTTCTAAATACAGTATTTAGGAGAATCTATGGAGGCCAAGAAGCTCACAAAACCCTCTCTAGAGCTAGCATTGTTTGTCCATTCTGGGCTACTGTAGAAAATGGCAGAGCAACATGGCTGATTTGATGGTAATGTAAACAATGATTTTTTCCCCCCAGTGATTATACACTAATAAAAACATAATCATGGACAAAATATATCAATAGATCCCAATAAATTAAACACACTAGACCTTTTGATAATGTGGCATTAAACTATAAAAGTTTCATAAAAAAAAAGATTAAAGGGTTTTTAGTTTGATGGTCTGTTATCAGCTATTTCCTGTCCAACTGAACAAAGCGACCTTTCGACACCAGTCATACTACTCAGCTAACTTTTCATCAGTGAAACTACCAGAATGGTACAAAATGTCTCCCAGATGATCACAATCTGCCAAAAAAATACTTTATTTGCACAATTACATAACAAAAAATATCTCAATCTGGCAACAATGATGCTGCCAAGCTTTAACCAGTTGTCATTCCAAGCTTTGTTTGTGGTCTTTCTGTGCTGAGTGCCTGCGTTTGTGCACAAATTTAGTATGAAAAACAGCCCACTGTTGATTTACTCAAACATTGTTCAATCCTACAGATCCAAAGACATCAAACATATTTAAGGAAATGTGTTTAAAATGAGGCAAACTACATTTAGAACATTTCCAGGGACACCGCCAGAAAAACAAGGGAGTTATATAGTTTTCAGCAGTGGAACGAGCTAATAGATTCATCATCGTCTGACACTGTGGAATAAGTTGACTGATGATAAACTGATGATGGTTTTCCGACTTTTAAGCTTGGAGAAGATGGAAAACTGTAGATCAAAGGGCTGAAATTCAGCTTATTCAGAGTGAAGGCCAATTAAAATGTTTACATAGCTGTTTTTTGGGAAATTGCAAACAGAAACAGTCTATGAATGTGAACCTAAATGAGACTATAGAATGTGTTTATATGCATGTCTGGTTTCCAGACTCACTCGTCATCGCAGAAACAAATCTATTGAAGGCCAGGGAATCGAGGTACACTGCTCCTTCGTAACCGTACTGCAGCTCTTCACGAACATAATCCCTGTGACATAAACAGAGGAAATAAGTTTAATAATCATGTGTTCAGTGCAGGTTTTTATTTTATTTTAACAGACACAAGAATTTAAAGATTCATTAGAAAAAACACAACCGCCTGAGTTGTTATCTGCAAACTTTAGCTGGTTTTTCAGTGTCAGTACATGTAATTATTTGGAGGAACTTTAACTGTAAAATCAGTTTTGGGTACATAGAAAAATTAACTTAATAAATCAATAATTCTCAAATAATTAGAAAAGCATAAAAAAATTGGTTGATTAATAAATGAGTGTATGCAGGAGGAAATTATTACTCTACTTAAAAATATTTCTGAGGTGATAATAACATTAGAAAAGCCCTTAATTTCTGTGAATTCATCATTTTTTGGGGGGATTATTAATCTACGCATTTGTTTATTTCTTCTATTGATCAGTTAACTGATGTATTTGTTTCTGTATTAATGAGTTTAACAAGCCTGAAGCTTTGAAAGAAACTTCTGGTGGTTCTCATGTTCCAAAACAAATCAACAATCAGGTGACACCGTGATCTGTTATTGGGTTAAAGGACACCAGATACACAGAGGGAGAGGCACTCTCACTGCAGCCGAGCTTTGTCAGGAGAGAAAACTGATCCGGGTTCTTTGAGATTCTTTGAGTCGAGGCTGTCTAGGAGCAGCAGTGATAGTAGTGATAGTAGTAACACCAGCAGAAAGTTAGTGGAGCTTCTCACTTGGAAATCTGATGTCCCATGTAAAGGAGGAGAGCAGCCAGGATGTGAAGGTAGAGCGTCACAATGTGTCTCAGCGGCAGAACGAGCACCACCACATTTATCAGATGACCTGGAAAGCAGTTAGAAGCACATGTTATATTTCCTGTGTTTAATGAGGCCAAAGGTGAAGATTAAAGACACTCAGTGAAAAAAAAGAAAGGATGCACAGAAGAAGTCCACGTACAATGAATTAGACCCAAAATCTGACATTATAATGGCTGCAATCTGCAGTTTTAATGAATAATTCTGGCAATATTGACTTAACTTATCAGCGTGACCAAGCAGCAACAGGCTGAAGTTACACAACTACACTGCGTTTAACTGTTATTTAGGTCATGGCTGATGTTTACATAAGGACTTTTTTCATCATCAATTAATCTGCAGAATATTTTTTATTCATTTAAAATGTAAGAATCCACATTTCAAGGTTTATTTTAATGCAAAACATCAACACAGCAAAACTGCCGTTTTACTGAGTAACTTTCTCCTTAGATCCTGACAGATAGATCAACATATAACCAAGTTCAGTTTTCTACAGGAGCCACTTATACGGTCAAAAAAACTTGAGACTGAACCACCATTTTAATACGTGACAACACTGCATGCACACTGAAACCATAATGGGAAAAAGATAATCTTTTTTTTAGCAAATAATCTCATTAAAGTTTATGATAAGTGTCCCTAAAACAAGCCAAAAAAGATGCAACAGGGAAACTTTGCGTCCTCAGGTGACCTTTCTGTGGTCTAATGAAACACAGCAACAGTCACGCTTGCAAGTAATGAAGAGAGAAAGTCAATGCTCGGGGGGAAACCCCTGCAGAGTGCAGCTTAAGCCTCGCTTGGTCATGCAGTGCACCTTTCAGTAGGCCTACGGTGAAGGGAAAAGCTATGCTGAATTTTTAAACAGTCAGCAAAATTCAGGGAATGGCAAAGGAGACTGTTTCATTACATTGTTTTAATTATTTAAATTTGATGATAATGTGCATGAGAAACAAATAAAACACAAACAAATCTGTTGTGATGATCAACTAATTTAAGCCGAAACGTAACGATAAGAGATTTCCACAGCATTTTATTTAACTCAGTTGACTAAAAAGGCTATTTAAGTCGTTAATACCAGTAAAATGTAAAGCGACCAAATGTAGAGGTAAGACACCACTACTCAGCTTTACATAAAATATCAGTACTATTAAATTCTCTTGTTAAAAGACCTGGAAACTCCTTATAAACACCAATAATAGTTTGTTATTGTTTGCCGTCTACAGAACACCTGATTTGTATTTAGATAATGTTATTTACAGTGTCTGTCACCTACTTATATGCACACCATACTTCTATGTTCTTGTTTTGCATATCTTTATTCTACTTTTATATTATTGAATTTATTTTTCTATCTTCTTAAAATTATTTTTGGCACTCTTAAGTACACTGAGAGGAATTTATAACCAGAGACAGATTTTTTTGTGTGTTAAAAAACTTGGCTAATAAAGTTCATTTGGATTCTAATCATCCATGAGAAAAACTCAGTGACATGAAAACTAACGCCTTTCAAGTTGGGTTGGCACTTTTTAGAATGAAAATGAAACAACACAGCAATTTGAACGCTCAGTGAGAAACGGTCAAACTCAGACTGAGAAAACTGCACTGACAGAAAACAGAAGTGAACGTGTCAAAACACAGAACTTATTGTTTTTTATCACATGCATACTTACCAAGGTAGTACATGTTCCAGATGACATATTTGTATTTGAAGAGCATGTCTTCATTTTTGGCCTTGAGGTGATCCGTCAGACCTTCAATGTCACATTTATACAGCAGGTCCAGCACCAGTATGCTCGGCACCCTGAGGGCGACGTTGGCCAACTCTTCCAGACGAGGCATCTTTTGAAACCAACTTTTTGGTGTGCAGGGAACTTGTGTGTCACATGCTGTTCGCTGACAGTCTCGCTATTTCGCACGTCTTCTTGTCATCTTGGGGACAAAACACAAAAAACTCCAGTTAAGCTTCTAAGAGGCACCAAAAGACTCCTCTAAGAGCAAACCAGGCCATTTAAACTGTGAATTTCAGCTTTAGCGTCAAACTTTAAGCATTAATTAACACTGGAGAAGTGCAGAAGTTATATTGTGAGTTATAATATCACACTGACAAAGCTTTTAAGGAGCTAATTAGTGTAAAAAAGACAGTGGTTCACTTACTTTGCACAGTGACAGACATCAGAGCCGAACAGCCATTTGCTAGCTAGCTGCTGCTGGTTGTTAGCTTTCACAGCGACCAGCAACATGTTTTCATTGCACCGCGCGTCAAAAATGTTACTTTTTCTTGTGTCTTCTGCTTGTTAAAGGTTGTCAGAAACGGCTCTCATAGAAAAAATTAAATTAAAGAGCTCAAATTTAGCGTTATGGGGATGAGTAAAGAGACTTTAAATGCAATGTTATGATTCCGCTCGCTTGCGTGGCCACTTCCTGTGTACACGTCATTCGAAAAGCACCAATCAGATTCAGGTATTTTCGATTTCAAAATAAAAGTTACGTTTTAAGCCACTACTACTACTATTACTATCCCTTTATACTACTGCTTGCTTACTATTATTGCATACTATTACAGGGTATTTCTATTACCAATAAAAATAAAAATTTTTTAATAGAATTTTTTTAGAAACGAGGTGCATTTTATGGTGCTTTTATATCCTATTAAACTGAAAGTGAAAATCAAATTAAAGAACATTACATAAGCTCTAATTATCCAGTTATAAATGATGTAATGGTATTCTTTTGCATCGGATGCCAAGATAATCTAACATGAAGAGCAATGAGATGATTTTAAGGTTAAAAAAGAAAAGAAGATCTTTCCATTACTCTAATCAATTTGAATTTTTTCCTCACTTTTTTTTTTACTTTTTGCTTTTTGGTCAGAATTACTAGATATATTCACCCCATTTGGGCCTCTAAAATCATTTAAAGGAAGTCAAATCTTAGGAGGGGAAATGAATCTTTGGACAAATTTCACATGAAATTTTTCTTCCTCTTTTCTCTTATTTACAGTACAAGGAAAAAGAAGTTCTCTCAAATCAGATTTTGTTGCTTCAATCAAACATACGTTGCAGCAGTAAAAGAGCAGTTGTTAATGCACTTGTAATTGCTGCAAAGTCTCATGATGACTAATACAAAGAGAGCCTGTTTCCTGAATGTGTGGGTGAAAAGTTACCCAGCTCATTTTTTATCTCTACATAGAAAGTAAGACGTTATTTATGTCACATAGTTATTGATCCCACAAAAACACACTCATACGAATCCAGATGCACCCTAATTATTTTCATGCACTTCTTACCATTATTCCATTCGAGGTGATCGATATTACATATAGACGAGGGGCTGATGCTTCATAAAATAAAGCTATTTTCCTCCCATATAGCTTGACAAGTATTTGCAGATCATTTATTTGCGAAAGACTTGTGACAGAGCTGTAACCTCTGACATTAACAAAATAAATATCAACTTAAGTTTGAAAAAATATGAGGTGTTTGCATTTTCTTCAGTGTCATTCTGTCACACTGCACTTAAACTTTGCCATAATGAAAAGGCTTTCTCCCTCTATTTAATATTATGAGGTACATTCACTGGAATTAATCATGTCTGTAGCAGTAGTTGTTATATTTTCATGAAGCATTATGGCAGTGAATAAATTCAAAGCTGTTCGGTGCTGAGAAGATGAATATGAAATGCTCTCGGGGACGCTGACAGCACAGCGCTGAGCCAAACCTTGAAATACAAACAAAAAGCCAGGAAATTTATAAAGACTCTTTATGTATACATGCATACGCACCATCTGGGAACAAGTCATTTACTGTTTATGACTCCTTGTTTTTCTTAATGTCATGTTGCATTGCAACATTAATAGTTTTACCGGATGTCGACAGCCAAGTGAGTAAAGTTCATGACAGCGCAGTTTAAATACAACACAGATGTGAAGGTTGGCTGAGAAATTAAAATATATATGGTTTGGATTACGAACAGGGCATGTGATGTGTGTTTCCTGTAAATGTTTAACACATTTTAAATAATATGTGTTTTTTATTTGTTGCTGTGATAAATTTCAGCGTGTCTACATGCTTCAATAGATAAACAACACACAGACTGGAAGCATTTGACACAGATGCATCTGCTTGTGTCTGGTTTTTATATTGTTATTCTGATGGTTAATATTATCTTAGGTCATAAAACACAACAAGCTGGAGATGATGCTGCCTGATTCATACAGTGCGAGAAGTTTCCCAGACAATCAGTACAGCAGAGAGACGCAGAGGAGGAGAACTTGAGTCATGAAAAAAAATTAAGGTCATGTCCAAATGAGGGTGGAGGGAGAAGATTTGCAACGTAAGAATGATCTGAAAAATGCAGGAAACTGATATTTAAACATAATTAGAAAAAACGGTTTTAATCAAGACCTTCAGTAAATACCATCTGTGTATAAATGCATGTTTATTCTTTTTCGAGACATTCATCCAGACATGTAAAGCATGCAGACCCCGAAGTCAACAAATGCAGCAGAAGCAGAAGCTGATAACAGCAAACAGGAAACCAAAAAAACTGCACCTGTGAAACGACCCCCCCCTTCTCTCCCACCAACATCCTGAGAGGTTGATATCGATTGAAACCATCAAACATTAAAATGGAAGATTTTCTGACGCATTGTGACAGTTTGATGAAACATCAGTGACAGGATGCATCTGCAAGACAATATTTGTCTTTTTTAAAGTGTGATCTCCCACAAATATCTAAGAAGACAGACGTCTCTAATGTGCCAGTTTAACGAGTTAATTTGAGAGCTAATGTGGCATCGAGGAGACTTTTTTTTATCAGTTTAAGCTGCTAGATACCCACTAATGCCATTAATGTGTTTTGTGGTGAAACTGTGCTGTCTTTCTCTTATAAACGACAAAGTGCCGTTCTCCAAATTTAACTCTTCTGATCCGTCACTGATTCAGGACGTTGTCATTTTTATTTACTCTGAAAAACATCCAGAAAAAGCCAAATAGTGTTCACTGTGTGCTATAAACACTGTGTGCTACTGGAAAAAAAACAATAAAGAAGTATTTTTCATAGTTTTGAGATGAAATAACAATTAATCTTTTCGGTAAAGTCGATTTTTCTTAATTTTTTTAATAAAAAGAGTTAAATAAAGTCTCTTGACCTTACAAGATTCTTATCTTCCGATTGGAGGAGAAACTCTCAGATCTTTTACAAGCAGCAAGAAATCTCAGTAAAAATCCTTTATTCCAATTTTTCAGTAAATTACAAACTTGTTGCTATCAAAGTGTACTAAAAATACCAAATGTAGAAGTACCCATTATGTCCGATGACCCATTTTATAAAATAACACATATTGTTATTGGATTGGTAGTATTTATATGTATTGATGTGTTCATCATTTGTCCAAAAGTGGCCTACATGTTTGTCTGAGGTGAAGCGGCTGGTAAAAAAAGAAAAATATGGAACAAATAACTCAACATTTAAGTACAGTGCTTCATTACTGTACATCAGCATAATATGGGTCACTTCTGCAGACATAACCCACATTACATAAACTGCAATTATGTCTTCATTGAATCACGGTTGTGTGTTTTTTTTTCCGTGGAACTTTGGCTGGAATTGTGGGAGGGAGGATGAGGAAGGGGAGGTGGGATTGAGGAGGAGGAGGAGGAGGGATGTGGATGGAGGTCTGGCTCTGTCAAATCCACATAAAGTGTCCGGGGACTTTTTTTTTTCCTCCACTCTGCTGCAGCAGCAAACAAAGGCAAAGATGGAAAAGATGGAAAAGTCATTGTGCGTGTTGGCTGCTGTCATTTTTCTGGGAGGATTTTTAAACGCGGCGCTGATTGACGATGCATCCACCGAAAGTTATTCAACACTGAACATCACGACTACGACCGAGTCTGTCACCGTGCAGACCGACCGACCGACCACGACTACGACCGAGTCTGTCACCGTGCAGACCGACCGACCGACGACGACTACGGCCGAGCCAAAACGACCCACTACCGCCACTACTGTTAGAGACAAACAGCTGGACACCGAACACATCAGCAAAGCCAGCGAAGAAGAAAACAAAAACAAAGAAAAAGAAAAAGATGAGAGCAAGACAAAGGATGAGAAACCAGGACTGGGTAGGACATAAAAAAATCATCTGAATGTCTGCAAAGTAGTGCAGTTTTATTTTGTAAGCTGATAAGGCCCAATTATTAATGTTAATTAAGCAAGCAATGAAATGCAATTAATCAATGATGCCTTCAAGGACCCGCTGTGAGCTCCAGCCCTCTGAGTACTGAGATATTTTCTTAGGTTAAAGTAGTAATGAACCTTGAAAAAGTAATGATTTTCTCTATTATCTGCATTAAAAATCACACTGAAGTAAAAGTACATAAGTATTGGCATCAAAATATTAAAGTACTCATTGTGCAAAGTGTCCAAATCCACCATATTTTTGGATTATGACCATTTGTGCTTTATTTTGTACATCACTTTTATGTTGCAGCTGTTAAAGGTGAAGCTTATTAACTAACTATAACTATGTTAACTATATTGACTACTGATTTTTTTCACTGTAGATCTCTAAACAAATAATTGCTCTACATGTATTAATGTTTTTATCTTCTACGTTTAGTGTGATGTGTTCATGTACACCCTCATATATCTTTATTTGCACTTTTTTCCTTCATTTTAAAGATTTTCCAGTAAGAAAACATCCCTTGTCCTCGTGAGAAGAAAAAAACTGTTTCGCTCTGTCAGTGTGGTTTGTGATTAATGGGAATGTTATTGCCTGTTACCAAAACCATAAAATACCCTGCAGCTGTACGTCTCGACTCCCTGCTCCACTGGACGTTTGACTTCACTCTGTCTCGGCCCTCGGCTCTGTCTCAAATTACATTCAAATCCTCCCTGGATTCACTTATCTCTAGTTCCCCTTCAGAGCGAGGGCCTCCAAACTTCCACTTAACTGACCCGGCATGATAAGACATATTCCACAATACTGCTGAGACCTCTCATTACTCCAACTATGCGTTTGCTTACTCAGAGAAATCTGAAAGGGGAGTTTTTAACCCCTCAGTACCAGCATCTGCAGACAAGCACAGACACACAAAACCCAAGATTTTATCTCCTTGTTGCTTTCCCTTGCTCTTCCAGATTGTCCTCCACTTGGCCTGGAGTCCCTGCGGGTCGACGACAGCCAGATCCAGGCTTCGTCCTACCAGAGGGCGGGTCTGGGTCCTCACAGGGGGAGGCTGAATATCCAGGTTGGTCTCCATCTGGATCAGACTTCAAACACCAAGTACAGTAAACAGCTTATTGTGAAAATTCAGAGATAAAAGAGCAGAAAGCAGGAACTCATAAAGGGAGAAGGTACAAGGTGAAGATAAGAAGTATCCTATTACTAGATTACACTGAAGCAGTGGAGTCACAATAGTTTAGAAAGATTCTGCTTCCTCTGTAAGATGATTAAATGTTTTTTTTTCTAAATCTATGAATACCTTTATAACAAGGCTCCAACTAAGGAGGATAATTTGTTTGTTTTGTCCAAATAAAAGTTAAAAACCCAAATATATACTCTTTATTATCACATAAGACAAAGAAAAGGATCAAATCTTCACATTTAAGAGGTTAAAGTCACGACTTGTTGAGACTTTTTTATGCTAGCAGCTCTGTGAGGCTAAGAATTAGCTGAATGCTAATTAGCAACATTAGCTTATTAGCACTGAACATAAACTACTGATCTACTGACCATGTTAATAGTTTTCTTGGTAATAAACTGTGAAAAATGTCAAATTTGACCTTTTGATGGTGCTAGAGAAAAGGCAGAGGCTTACCACATTAAAATTTATTGTGGAAGAATGTGAATGTGTGTCAAAATTTTATAGCAATTAATCCAACAGTTGATTAATAATTGCTTCAGCTTTAAATTAGAGAAAAGAAAAAGTCCATTCATTTTATTTTGTTTTATTGAAGCCATTTTCTCTGCTGTGTATTTCTTAAACTATCAGACTATGAAATAAATTCATGCCTGTATCCTCCATTTTATTCTTTCCTTGCCTTTTATTGGGACATAAAATTACCACCATAATAAAACCCCATAACTTCATTTGCAGTTAAGAGCCTCCCTGCTGAATACAAGCGACAACTTCCAGGGGCTCCAGTGCCAAAAACTGCAGTTCCTACAATGGCCACTTGAGGCTGTTGTCCAAAAGAAAGTCAATGCTTAGAGTTCCTGATATTAAAATACTAAATTTTATAGCAGAAATAAACATGTTTACAGCCTGGAACAAAGAGCTGCTTTGCTTTATATAGCCACTCTCCTCATCCCTTAAAACCGTGCAAGATCAAATTTTATAGGTTTACATCACACAGAGGCTTAAATTTATACAAAACTAATTGTGTTGCTGCCAAGTGTCTACTAGGTGGCAGCAACCAGGCGTCATTCTCTGCCTCAGCTCCACCTCTTTGCCTATTTTGGCATTAGCCAGACTGGAAGTTCAGCCGGGACAGCGATGTCTGAGCTTCACAACAGCTCTTTAAAAACCTACCGGTGACATTATGGAGACCATGTGCATGTTTTTTCAGTCTCAAGTCTCAAGTACCACAAAATACAGAGCCAGCAGGGCATTTCAACATCCCCAACATCCCCCTGGTGTTCTGCAGTCGAAAAATCCACAATCTGAAAGCAATTATATTAAAATCAGGTCAGCTTCAAATTCTTATGCAATGCTTCACATTGACGCATGGCCAAGAGTGTGTGAGTCTGGGTCGCTTTAATGGATTCTGCAGCGGAGCAAAAACCTCTATTGAACATGTGTTTTCAGTCTGGCATCGAGGACGGAGACCTGTACGATGGAGCCTGGTGCGCTCAGTATAAAGACCAGAACCAGTGGCTCGAGGTGGACGCTCTCCATCTCACCCTGTTCACCGGAGTCATCCTGCAGGGCCGAAACTCCATCTGGAGGTCAGGTAGTATCAGGATTACAGCATGAAGAGTGTTTGTTGCACAATTAAATGTGAAATTAAAACCGCTAAGAACAGAGAAAATTATTGCTTACACAAGTCTTTTGTTGACAAGATGATAGCAAGTTTACACATTGGACCCACAGAGATATTAAACAGTTAAAGATGGATGTGTTTTAGGAATTAGCTTTCCTTTTATTATACTGTGGGTGGTCTCAACTCAGAGTACTGTGCAACAACAATGCAGCACAATGTTCTGTCACTGCACCAAAATCAATGAAAGACTGATTTTTTGTCCTTTTTGGTCTTTATTATAGTTGGGATTGGGTTCACACCTACAAAGTCCAGCTGAGTAACGACTCCGTTGATTGGAAACCCTGCATGAATGGGACAAAAGAAGCTGTAAGAACCAGTTTTTGTGTTCTCTGATATGAGGAATGTATCTACCGTGACTGGTTGACCTCAAACAGATGGAAAACAGATTTTTTGGAGAGTTTGTTTCAAGGAAAAATATGTAGGCTACTGTGAACACAACGGTGAACCAGTCTTACACAACAAGAGAGGACTCATATTTAAAACAAACAAAGTGTTGCAAAAAAAAGTGAAATTTGTGGTTGGTTTGATGACAGTTAAGCTCCACTTGGAAATACTTTTCTGTGGGTCAGTGGCCTAAATATGCCTCTAAAATGACAAAATTAAAATGTGTTCAGACTTAAATATGCCTTGATGATGGTAACAGTTAGGGAAAATACAAGGAAATTTAAGGTTTGACCTAAAAATTAAGACCTTGCTATGATTTATAAGGGACTTGGACAGTTTTTTAAATCTGATTTCTGTCCTAAAAGCTTAAGGCAAAACAAAAAAATGTTTTGTTCTTTTTTGGATCTTTGAGTTTTCACCTCTTCCAAGGACTTTGTGTTTTAGTCTTCTTTGTTTTCTTGTTGTTCTCTTTATATAATAAAGATTTTTTTAAACATATTTCAGTCAGATTTGGTCCAAGCTAGTCCAAAGGTCAAGTGATTCATCTTTTTGCAGAGTCAGGGAAGGTTTGACTCTTTTCTCTCTTTTATTTTGAGCAATTGAATGAAAAACATCTGTCATATGTTTCCCCTGATGTTCTCCTGGTGTGTCTTTTGGCAGTGACAGTGAAGAAGATTGAATTGTTTTGATTGGAAGGCCCCTCAGACTGTAACTGTATGAGAAGCTAAAACAGATGTTAACTTGTTGGAGAGGCAAACACTGTTGTTAGCCGTTTGGAGAAGCTAACACTGATATTAGCCCATCGGTGAAGCTAACTTTGATGTTTGGGACACTAAAACTGATAGAACAGTTTTCAGCCTTGCTAGCATCTCTATGAAGATGTACTTATGCAGATGCTTTGAGCTAAATGCTAAGATCAGCATGCAAACATGCTACTGTACATGCTACATGCTATACCTGATGTGTAGCCTAATTTGTTTCATGTTTACCCTTTTAGTTCAGCTTTTTAGCATGCTAACAAATGTCTGCACAAAAGATCATGACAATTTGCACAAAAGTTCAGACAGTCTATCCAATTATTAAGATATTTATCTAGACCAAAGTGTTTTAAGACCTGCTCTACATAAGGTAGCTAAAAATGTCAAAATAATACAGCTTTTTTGCAGCTGTGTTGGTTGTAGACCCTCTCAAAGTCATATCAGACTTTAAATGTCTTAATGCAATAATGCCCCTTTGCAGGGGATCCTAAAATGTTCAAACCCAACTTATGTCCCTTTGATTTGTACAGATCTTTGACGGAAACCAGAATCCAGAGACCCCGGTGCTTGCACTCCTCCCCGTTCCCACCGTAGCCCGGTTCATTCGCATCAACCCTCAGACCTGGTACACCAACGGGACCATTTGCCTCAGGGCCGAGATACTTGGCTGTCGTGTTAATGGTAGGCAAAAATGCTGTCGTACAGAGCTGCAAATTGTGTAACTAACAGTCATAATGAGTCACTGAAGGGGTTTACTTTCAGAACAAGATGTTAATGGTGACTAATATTCCACAACACATGAATGTTTTCAAGTCTAAAATGCTTAAATGCCTTTTTTTTTCTGATTAGTCAACAAGAGTAAGTAACTGTGATCTTTACCCATAGATCCGACTGATATCTACTCTTCGGAACGACTACCAGGATCAAAGGACGATCTGGACTTCAGACACCACAACTACAAAGAGATGAGAAAGGTTAGAGAAGAATTGCTGCAAGGCTAGACATGCTTTATGAGAAACTCAGCTGCTCCTGAAGCCAATACCAGCGCCTTTACTCAGACTCTTAACAGTTTGCAGATTCACCCAGACCTCAGATTTAACCCTATAAAGACTTAAAAGTCCAACTCTTCTTCTTGTTCCTTGAAGCTAATGAAGTCTGTGACTGAGGAATGCCCGGACATCACCCACGTCTACACCATTGGGAAGAGCTACATGGGCCTCAAACTGTACGTCATGGTGATCTCAGATAATCCCACCAAACATGAACTAGGTAAGAGCGTTTCAACTCCTCTTCTATGTAAGTTGAGTTTGAAGTTTTTTTGAATCAGAGTTCATCCTGTTTCCTGTGTTACCCTGAGTTCAGCACCTTGGGGGGCCAGTTCAACATCCTGAAGTGTTTTTCTCTGCAGCAGCACCACGCAGGGAGGCCAGAGTGTCTTTTAGAGAAGGCCTCTTTGTGTAAACAAACCAATAGCTAGCTGAAATCGGAGACAGAGCTCAATCCTCCAAACAAGACACATTTCTTTGTGATCTTGTCTTCAAAAGAGGGCTTTTGCGGTCACTCTACATCTGCCAAAAAAGTTTAAATAAATGAAGTGGGGGATGCAGCTTTTCTTTCCTCCTCCTCAGACAAATGGCATAAACACACTTCAAAAACTGCATAAGTTACTTACAGTTTAAACGGCTGATTTAAATTTTATTGGGCTGATGGTTACATGAATACTGGGGCCGAATCCAAGAAGTGGGACAGGAATCGCACATTTTCCTATTTATGAGTTACAAGAAGTGCTGATTTATCGAGTGCAGATTTGGGGCTTTGGAGTTTGAGCTTTAGGAATGTCTGCCATCAAGTCTGGCCAATCTGTGTATGATCATTGGCAAAGTGCTGTTAGTCAGCTTCGCGCTGTTGCCTGACACAATACAAGAGGTTTGAAAGTTTAATCACAGACGCTGAACATGTTCCTGACGTGCCTCTGGACGTTAACTTTGACCTGCTTCTTGTTTGGTGTGGTCTGTAGCTGAAAGTCGATGTTGACTCAGAGAAATCCCTCCACATTTATTGCTTGGCAAGCGAAGTGACTCCATTAATTGCCCTCTTGGCAGGAGAGCCGGAGTTTCGCTACGTGGCAGGGATGCACGGGAACGAGGCTCTTGGCCGGGAGCTCGTCCTCAACCTCATGCAGTACTTGTGTAAAGAATACAAGAAGGGCAACCAACGCGTCGTTCGTCTGGTGACTGAGACTCGAATCCACATCCTGCCCTCCATGAACCCTGATGGATACGAAGAAGCTTATGAGAAGGTCGGTGAAGTTCATATGACAGCACTGTTCCTGCTATGATTCAAGCTTCCTGTTCCTTTTGTACTCGATTACATGCATCTCTAACAATCCATCCATCTTGGTTAATAACTTTGTGTCTGGTTGTCTGCAGGGCTCAGAATTGGCTGGTTGGGCTGACGGACGGTACAGCTTTGAAGGAATCGAACTGAATCACAACTTTCCTGACCTGAACAACATCATGTGGGACGCCCTGGAGACGGCAGCTGATAAATCTAAAGTCCCCAACCACTACATCCCCATCCCCGAGTACTACACGAAAGAAGACGCGATGGTAAAGACATGTCGCTCCCAAGCAAAACACAATACAGTGGGAGATCCTTTACTTAAAGTAATGACACTGATCCCAAATTATAAAAATACTCAACTACAGGTAATAATCATTCATTCAACCCCTGGTGGTTAGTTGAATATATCATACTCAATAAGATCATTATGTTTGTGAACATTTTAAAAAACAGTTTTCAGCTTTCTGACGATAAACATTCACATTCAAAGTCATCGAATTTGGAGATACATGGTTTTCAATGGACAGAATGGATATTAAAAAAATTGTAATCTAAAAAAGTAACTAGTAACTGAGATGTCAGACAAACACCATGGAGTAAAAAGTATATGTTTATCACTGAGATGTGATGGAGCAGAAGTATAAAGTTGCAATAAATGGAAATACTCAGGTAAAGTACAAGTACCTCAGACTTGTACTTAAGTACAGTACTTAAGTAAATTACATTCCACCACTAAAACAATGAAATAAACGCCAGGGATAAATTAACATGTGGAGGAATTTAGAGCGTTACTTTGGCGCCATCTGGTGGTATTATTTATATTGACTCAGAGGCAGACAGCAACGCATTTTAGTACAGAAACTGTGTGTGTTTGTGTGTGTGTGTGCAGAGTTTAAGAAAAAAAGAAATGTTTCCTCTGTCGTGTCATGCGAGTCTCATATCAGGAAACAGTTTCAGAGCCAAGAGGACTGTTGCTTTCCTGGAATCCTGAGCGTAGTTTGCTAACAGTTTCCTTTTTAAAGATAGTTAAACACAGTCAGATCTGCAGTGAAAAGATCATCTGATATAAACTAAATGTTCACTTTATTTTTTATATTAGTTTCTGCTGATTACTGTATTAGAATAGTAATCAGAGTTTTTCAGGAGTAGGTCTTTTTCCACATTTTTAGCTTGTCGATGCAGAATCAGAAACTAGAAAAAATGTAGGTTTCTTATACAGAAATTATAACAAAGAATGAACAGACAAAGAGAAAAGTTCTGCTTTCAGAAACTGATTTAAACAGGGAAAGAAGAAAGGGAATTTCAAGTGCTGCCAGTTTAAGTGTGGTTTCATTAAAAAATGAAGTCTCGGAAGCCAAACCATCACAACAAAGTCCACACAGCACTTAAGCTAGAGGCCAAACACTGTATTAAACACAGATGTTTTGAAATTTTAACTGACCTTTAAAAAACATTAGGACTTCTCTTCAATGATAATAAAATTTAGATAATATAACCAGCACAGTCCTTTTCATCCATAAATGCAACTCTATAAATAAAAATAACATTAAACTTATAACTTAACTTATGTAACAAGTAATTATTTTAATTTATTAGAATAATAAAGGTCAGTGCATGTATACAATTATGAGGATAATCCCTATAAATCTTTCTATAAAAAGTGACATATTGTTAATCCCCTTGCCAGGTTGCACCGGAGACCCGTGCCGTCATCAGCTGGATGCAGGACGTTCCCTTCGTGCTCGGTGCGAACCTCCATGGGGGGGAGCTGGTGGTTACGTACCCCTTCGACTGCACCCGTGACTGGGCTCCTCAGGAAGACACTCCCACGGCGGATAATGCCTTCTTCCGTTGGCTGGCCACCGTCTACGCCTCCACCAACCTGGTGATGGCCAACCCCGACCGCCGCATCTGCCACTACGAGGACTTCCAGCAATACAACAACATCATCAACGGCGGAGCCTGGCACACCGTCCCCGGCAGTGAGTCACCGCAGTGAGCTCTTTGACAGATGAGGGCCATCTGCGAGGATTTAGTTCAGAAATGCTGTGTCGTGCTTTTGAAAGGGAAGTTATCCGATTCTGCGGGTGATAACATTTGAAAAAATGTTACTACAGATGGATGACACACACCTCTTCATTTGAACAAAGGGATAGTTTGAGTGTTTTGATGTTTGGTAGTTGGAGGTACTTGTCAAATGTCGTTGGATGCCCCCTGTGTTCTGGTGTAGGAGGCTAATCAACTAACAGTGTGGATGGTTACAGCAACAAAACACATTTAGCCGCCTAAAAAACATGCCACTTAAAAAACATGATTATCTTTTTAAGTGTACAGTATATTTAGAACATTTCCACCACTTTCTCTTGCCATCACACAACCCTTTTTAGAGGGAGACTGACAACATTTTCTCCAAAGTCTTTTGAAAAAAAACAGTAATTTTACTTTGCATAACACAGAAGTCGCTGGCCTAGCGCTCCCTCGATCGATTAGTTTGGTAGTGTTACTGTTTGAGTCTGGCGAATCAAACTAACCCTTTTAAAATACCAAAGTCACACAATAAGAAAACCAAACTAGCCGATCAAGGAAGCGGCCACTTCCTTGTTCTGCAAGGTTAATTACTGTATTTGTCAAAAGAGTCTGGTGGCTCTGAAGAAAACATAAACGGCTGTAACAGCTTCAGTTTCCCATTAGAAAAGGACAGTCTGCTTTTAATATTGCACTCTGTCTCTGAATATTACATTATGTTTGTAATTCAGTTTTTATCTTTTAGTTCCTTTCCTGCTAATGCATTAATTTTTCTCTCACTTGAACTCACACACAAGAAAAGTTCACCTGATAGAGAAGCTTTTTAATCAGCTTCTTTGCTGAATTTAAACATTATTTCTTCCTCCTGTGACTTTCTATGTTTTCTGCAGGTATGAATGACTTCAGTTACCTGCACACAAACTGCTTCGAGGTGACGGTGGAGTTGTCCTGTGATAAGTTCCCCCATGCCAGTGAACTTCCCACCGAGTGGGAGAACAACAAGGAGTCTCTGCTGATTTTCATGGAGCAGGTCAGTCTGCATCTAAACAGATCAATTTCTTTTAACTGCTGCTTTAATTTCCTGTCCGAAGCCTCACGGTGCTGCATTTACTCTTCAGTCTCACAGAGGAATCAAAGGTGTCGTCAGAGACAAGTTGACCAAACAAGGGATAGCAGACGCTATAGTCAGGGTGGAGGACCACGACCATGACATCCGATCAGGTCAGCCACTTAATTTTATTTATATTTTAGCTCTCATTTCTAATAACCAGGGTGTCAATTTCGGCGCATTTTTAACTACAAGGAGATATAAGTAATTTTATTATTTTTAACTTTGAATTTTATTTGAGATTTTAGCAGTTTTTGCTTTATGAAAAATGTAGGAAGTTACTAAATTTGAATTTATTGTAGAACAAAAGGTCACATTAACCTCTAAAGCTTCAAATGAATCTTTAAACTTTGACTGAATAGACAACAAATTAAATTCTTACTTTTGACTTCACATCATTTTGACATCTTCAGCTGCTGATGGCGACTACTGGCGTCTGCTAAACCCGGGCGAGTACAAGGTGGTGGTTTGGGCGGAGGGTTACTTCCCCACCGTGCGTCGGTGCCATGTTGGAATGCAGCCACATGCCACCATCTGCGACTTCAACCTAACCAAAACACCCATTCAGAGGCTGAAGGAGATCCAGGCCAAAGGGGGGAAAATCCCACAGGACCTTCAGCTACGTCTTCGTGCTCTGAGACTCCGTAAGCTTCGTGCCAGCACCAAGGCAATCAACCGCCGCAGGGAGAGTCAGCGGGAGCAGCAGGAAAAGCTGCTACAGAGGAGGAGAGCCCGGTCCTCCGGATCCCGGAGAGTGTGAGAGCCTACGGGACGAGGGGCTGAAGGGAAGCCTCAGATGTGAGCTGGGTGAGAGGTTGGAGAAGTTCAGTCCAAGCGATAAAAACAGATCCCTGCGGATAGTGAAGTTTTTACGAGGACATTATTCGTGGGTCAGTTCACCCAATTTACTAACACGTGATTTTCTACAAAACCTCAGTGATTGCAAGACATTTTTATGCTGTGAAGTTTTTAAAATATTTGTCACTGACTCACTAATTTTCCACCAGTGAGGCGATCATAGCTTTAAAATACTGAATAAAAACAATCATTGGTGATATATTTGGGTGTACTGACCCTTTAAGGCAGATTAGACCCCGACAGCGACACAAACACTTGCAGAAGTTGACAGGATGCTTAAAAAAAGAGGTTTTTTTGGATAAAAACTTCAAAACTGTCACACAAACATGGAACATTTCGAAGGATGATGGACACATTTATGGACAGTCACTTTACTAGTTTGTTGTTGTAGACAATAACTGTTTTATTCTACATTATAGCTGATGACGCTGTAGTGTTCGTTGCTTATCTTTAAAACGACTGAGTTGAGAATTTAATTGTCAGCAGGTCTGATATGTTTTTTTTTTTAACACTGTGTCTGTTTTTTGTTTGACTAAAGTCCAACAGGACCAAAAAATCACAAATAAATACTCCTTATTTCTGTTTCTTATTTCTATGTTTGTCTAAATGAAAAACAGTCATCCCATAGCATAACTATATAATACATATAGTTCCACTTTGACCCTCTGGTGAAGTCAGATGACCCAAAGTTAGTAGGATTCTTCCTCTGGGCCTCATTGATGCATGTGCCAAATTTCATTATAATCCAGTCAATAGATGCTGAGACCAAAGTGATCAGAGTGACCAACGGATTTCACTCTGTGGTTAAACTGCTCATAGCTAACAGACATATACAATCTGTGACACGTGGTTGCAAGAAACCATTAGTTGGCCAAAGAGTCATAAGCCAAAAAATGCTGCACACCAGTGTGAAAGGGCAATTGCTCTAAAACAGTTATGTCTATGTGCAAGCACTTGGCACAGGTTACAAACGACAACAAGTATTGAACAGTTCAAAAATTAGAGCTGCAAAAGAAAAGATTAAAATAATATTTCAAAAGGGGAATTTTCCCCCCTAAAAGGTTCAGGACCCCCTAGTTTTGTAACCATTGGTTTTGGGTAATTCCCTTTGGTGCTAATGGTTTTAACTGCCACTTAGTGGTTGGTTCTTAGTCATTTCTGGAGTTTTAAATAAAACAAAATACTGGAGAACATAAATATTGGACTCAAAAAAAAAACCAAACAGTCAGCCGTGCATAAGAAGCTAACCTTTTTATTTCAGTGATAATAAGTACCATTTTAGTATCATTGTTGGGATTTCTTGCTGTGTATAGCAACTTAGGAAACAACAGTGTGAGCAAATCAACATGTTTTCCGTCTCTTGTCCACCCCCTCCCTTCTTCCAGCTGTGATCAGTTGAAGTGACAGTGCACATGTAACACCAGAACCACCGGGAAAATTCAATTAATCCACAACAGAATGAAGGTAAAAACCCAGAACAAGAACAGATCAAAGACAACGAAAAAAAACCCAAAAACATAAAAATGAACCCTAGTTTTTTTTTTTTAGTTGCTATACCTGGAGTGAAAAATGGCAGTTAAGACACTTCTCTCCGAAGAGCTTGTGAATATAAGTGAAATAAAAGCAGCATTGAATATACAGCATGGCTGCTCCTTTAACCTTCAGCCCAGTCAATAACAAAACTTTAATGTTTCAGTAGGATAATGAAATCATTCTGGACTGTTTTTTTATGTCTACTTTGGAGTTTTAGTTATTTTAAAATGGGAGAAAAGTTTTTGAGTTGACTGAACTGAAAGTTAAACGGGGCTAGTTTGTGAAATATGCACATTTTGAGCAGTTAACTGAGGTACAACGTGTTAAAAGCATCCTTTCCTTAGTACATACAGGACCAAAGTGTGAGCTGGAATTTATGAAATCACATCTGTGTTCAGACTTCTTCGACTTGTAACCTCAAATTTTAATTATTTTCTTACCTAAATTTTTAATTTCTAAACATTTCAGAAAAACTACGTATTACACTTTCCGGTGGTAGACAGATGAGCAGATTGATGCCACTCTAATATGTAAACATAAGCAGTTAGCTGGTTAGCCTAGCTTGGCACAAAATGAAAACAGTGGTGAAACAGCTAGCTTAGCTTTGCATGTTGGCAACAAGTCTTACCTAACAACGACCATATAGCATAATTTACTAATCGTATATCATTTGCTAATCTGCACACAAATTGTCATATAATAGAGATTAGCATAATGTACAGCTAATTTGCTGTTTGCCAGGCAAACAGCAGGAACTTTAGGAAGTAAAGCAAACATTTTTAATTTTACACATTTCTTTTTCAATACTTCACACAAACATTATTTTAAGTGTTAATTATAATATTAAGAGGTCCCAGTAAATTAATTTTGTGACTGCCGGGATGAGTGAGGTTAGCTTTTTCTCATGTTTTCAGTCTTTGCGCTAAGCTAGCCAGCTGCTAGCGTTAGCTGTAGCTTTATGTTCAACAGCAACATATAAGGCAAGCATCAATCTGCTCATCTAACTTTTGGCAAGAAAGTAAGCTAGTGCATTTCCAAAAAAATATCAATCAATTCTTTTCAAATTTAAGCTTCTGATAAATGCAAAGAACATTTTTTTTATTTTAATCCATAATAGCAGATGTTCTCATTTAGTTCTCAGCTCACAATTCCCTAAAGAGAAGCACTGCCTTTTCCAAGCAAAACATATTTTGGCATCTGACAGCTTCACACAGAGTATCACCCTCGTATAAATAAGAACAGGAGAATCTTCATAAAGGCTGGTATGCATAGTAGTATACGCTAATGTCTATCTTTTGCTTATGTAATATCTATTCTGCAGTCAGTCAGTGTGTACTATAACCAGTTTACATTGAGGTGTGACGTCCACACACGAGCTCGGCTCTCACAGCAGCTACACTACAGTGGTTGAAAAAACACAAAAGCATTGCAGATAAACGAACAGTCGAAGCAACGCGTTTGATCTTAAGAAAGGAAAAAAAAACCTGACTGGTCACCTTTATGTGTAAAATTAAAAAAAAAACCAAAAAAAAAACCAGATGTGATGTGAGTGAAAAATATTCAAACACTGATGTGGATCGACACTCTCAAATCAAAACCAACAAAATGAGGTACAAGTTCAAAAAACAAGTTAGTGTTTCTTGGCAACTAATTCATCCCGTTACGGTTAATAAAACGATGGTGAGGCAACTTCTGCCAAAATTTGGAACCAAATGAGCCAAAAAAACAATTAAAGGATTAGACTGGCAATATTTTATATTTATCTCAGGAAACCAAAAACAAACCAAACTAAGTGATTCCAAGAACTGGTATTGTTCGTGTGATCTCTTCACCATTGTTAACAATTAAAAACACATCTGGGAGCCAATTGTTGTTTCATAACTATAACATGAGAACTATAGTTTGTTTATATCAATCAGTTAATTTCGTCCTGATGCTGTAAATTCTTAACAGAACTCTAATTGTGTGTCACTCCGCAGCTGAAAGTAGTCCTGAACAACTTCAAAACTCACTCGATTTTGATTATTGTTTGTTATACAGATGTTTCAGGAAATACCAGAGATTTTTTTAAAGGATTTTTAGGGATTTAAATATTCAGCAGGAGCCAATAGGCTTAAGCTAAGTGCCATAGAGATGTTGGCAAAGTCAGAAAACAGTGGAATTACAGTGATCTATTTAAAAAAAAAAACTACAGGATAATGCCAGCCTTATCTTTTAGGGAAGAAATGTGAAATTGTACTAATTCCTTCGCAGAACTATGAGAACCTGTGGTTTCTACAGAATGTGGGTCTGAAAAAGTGAATGAAAACTGAGACACTGACAGCACGAAGCCTCCACACACAGGCTTTCAATAAAAACACACAAACTGTGAAAGGAAATGAGAAATGAATCCAACATAACTATTGTTAAGTTGCCTCGACGATGGAAAACAGTGACCATAGAATCAAATACCGTGAACAAGTAATGCCAACATTAATCCACCAATAAAACCACTAAAAAAACATGAAACCACTACAGAACATGAAGGCGGAAACAGGGCGGAGATGAGCAACAAAACGTCACAGATAGTAAACGGTAAAGGCGTCGATGATGAGGTTTCTTGAAGTTGGGGGTCAAAGTTCAGATTGTATGAGCAGAAAAGCAGCACCTGTGTAAAAGGCATGAGCAGAGCGGAGCAGCCGAGAGCGAAACGATCCGCGGCGGCGGCGGCGGAGGAGGACGCCGAGTCGGGACGATCGACGACGACGACAGCACAGACGACAGACGTGAGCGCCTGTTTGCTGTTTGTCTGTCAGATTTGATGGATTAACTTCAGTCAGGCTGTTTGTTTGCATCCTTAGTGTTTTTTTTGTCCCGAGACAGCAACATCTGGATGTGTTTAAAGTAAGTTTCTACTGCTATGGAGACCAATATTAGTCTTAAGTAAGAAAAAGAGCCACAGAAAAACTGCAGAGTTCGTTTTAGACGGATGCCATGTTGCATCTCTTGATTTAATGATCCAGAGTTTCAAGTTTGGACTTCAAACCCTCTGAAAAATCCCAGTGCCGTCTTTTCGTTTTGTTGCCTCAGAGTCTTTTTTTTCTTGAAGTTCAGAGTGAGAGAGGCTGAAAGTTTTCATCCACTGCTGCAGCGTGGTCTGAAAGTCCCAGCTGAAGTCTTTTCCTTCTTTATTTTTTTAATCCAGGTCAGCTGCAGTCAGCTGACCGTTCCCACCCAAACAAACTCAGTCTGCTCCACAGCTGCAGACCTGGGTGCAGAGGTGCTTTTCGATATTTTTTTAAAGTTCATCCCTTGTAGGTGTCAGGATTGGTGGAGTTTTCCATACAGATTGTCCAGCAGAGAGAAAAAAAAATTCACAATATTCTATTTATACTGCTTGTCAGATTATTTAAATGTCTGTACAGTAAATTCCACCCACCCATCTGCTCCACCTCAGCACTTTAAAACAAATGCTAGGAAATGTTACTCAGGGTTCCTGTTATTCAGATTTGTTTTGATTTAATTTCCTTTCTTTGACAGTTGAGTCTTTAAACAACAGTAATCTGCTTATTTATGATGACAAAAGCTCAAATCATAGAAAACACGTAGCTTTACAAACACAATTTTGGGGCCTTCTTTCTTTCACATATATTTGCAGGAACCCTCATTAACTCTTCTCCACCCAGGTCTGCAGTGCATCGTTCGTCGACGGCGCGTGTCGCTAAAACTTTGGCTGGTAAAGAGCAACGCGTCCGCTGAGGCAGCCCGAGGCCAGCTGGCAGTGTGTCGGGGAGAACTTGGTGGTGAGCACCACGTCGCTGTGCGAGTAGATGGAGCGGATCTCCCTGAGGCAGCTGGTCTGGACGGGCAGGCAGTCGGCCAGCTCGCCGCAGCTCTCGTCGAAGGCCAGCAGGCGGACGCCGTAGCCATACGGGGAGCAGATGAGTCGTCCGTCCGGGCTGAAGCACAGCTCTTTGATGTAGCCCCTGCCGACGTTGGCCTCCTCGATGTAGTGGGTGAGGCGGAGGGAGCAGCGAGGGGAGACCGGCGGGCGGGTGGGCGCCCCCTCCTGGAACTCATACACACAAGTCCACTGGGAGGGAGACGGGAAAAAAGATGGAGACAGACAGTTGAATTTAGCCAATATCACACAGTAGAGTCTGATATTATTAATCATATTGCTTTTTATCACTGGGAAGATGCTGAATTTTGGACTTTAAGTGGCACCGACCAGCTATTTGTGGCTGATAAATCATTTGTGACATTTGATTCTTAAAGAGTTTTGATGTAAAACAGTTTTTTATTTTGTTTTTTTTAACCAAAACTCAGGTTACAAAGTCAGCACAATGATTTTAAATCATCCTGTGTGCAGTTAATAAAATAAAGTTTGCAAAATGGCTAATGTTTGTGGCAGCTTCCTCATAATCCTGAAAATGTTTTTTTGTTTGTTTGTGGCAGCTACAGGACATCATGTATCAATAACACGGGAGTTCAAAGAGGCTGAGAGGGTCATGGGAAAGTAAAATTAAAATCACTTGCCACTGCAAATCGATTGCAACTGTGGTGAGTTAAGGCTGTGAACAGCTGCTGCACTGTTCAGCTTCACTGAGTGTTTTTTTTTACTGTAAATACTCAAAGAACAGCTTGTCGGTGAGTTTCAGGTGATGAAGCTGTGGTTCCTACACTACAGCATGAGAGGCAGTGAGGAAGTTTAACGAACAAACAAAATGTGTGATCATCTCAGCTTTGAGATAGCTTGTGTCTCTGCAGCTGCATGTCTCTCACCTCCTGGTCGTCCATGTTGCTGGAGCACCTGATGAGTGTGGCCCAGCCTTTAGGGTGGAGCTGCAGGGAGGTGATGCAGTTCCCCCGGTCTCTCTCTCCTGGGATCTCAGGAGTCAAAACCTCCAGGCTGTTCCTTGGAGAAAGACCTGCGAGAACCAGAACAAAGTCTGTGATGCCTCTGTAGTTGATCTTTATAACTTGAGCAGATCAGTTTGACACCGTGATTGTTTCTGACCTTCTCTGTGAGGATGGATCTTGCTGGAGTCGTTCCCTTGGCGAGGAGTTCCAGCCGACCTGGACGCCGACGTGCCTCCATCTACAATCACAACGGGTTCAAAAATAATATGCTTTAATTTGGAAACAACGGCAATGTTTGAACTTTCTTCATGGAGATAAAGGGGAAAAAATCTGATTTTTTTTAGTAAAAAAAGGTAAAATATTTATGTAAATGGTCAGATTATTTTGAGGAAGACTGTGATGTGATCTGACCTGAGCTGAGTGGCGTCCGTCGAGCTCGCAGCATGCGGTAGCTGCCCACCTCGAGGGACTGGGTGAGGTCCAGGTCGTGGAGGATGAGCAGGTACCCTGAGGAGGTGGAGATGAGCATCTTGGAACAGTCGGGCGTCAGGCGCATCCTCATTAAGTATCGGGTGTGGAAGAACTTTTTGTGCGGGCAGCCGTCCTCTGTAAACCTGCAGGAGAAGGAGAAGTTACTGAAGTTTCCAGCAGCATCGAGACAAACAACTCACAGTAAAACTACAGAAACTTTTGGTCGTTCTCAAGGAGAATAAAACAAAGTTCTCAGGGTTGAATTACAGCCAAAAACCCCATTTACTCGTCTTGAGAGTTGTAAAGTTGCATTTCTTTGATGGACGAATGAAGGAAAGAGACTATTTAAAAGTCAGTGATGTATTGAGTTGGACTTTTATGTGCAGCTCGAAATGCAGCGTGACGTGAACCGAAAGGACATTTACAGGACAAAATACAAGAGACTAGAAATGTTGTTTTTTGCATTTAGTGGTTTCAGCTTTGAAGCTTCCACCTTAGTCGATGATTAACTGAGAACATTTGTGATAACCAAATAATAAATAAAGAAGTTAATTAAGAAAGAAATGACAGAAATCTAAGACTCCAGCTTCTTATATTTGAGAATTTTTATCTTTTCTTTCTTTTATTTGATTATTAATTGAACCTATTTGTGTTTGGACTTTTTCTTAAACAAAGCAAGCAATATGAAAGCATAACTTCATTCTTAAAGAACCTGTGAAATTCACTTTTTGAAAATAATTTTAAAACCATTTTCTGGGATTTTCCAAGTACTCAGTTTATTAAAAACTTAACTAACCTGTTAGTGTCCCACGTGATGACGTTTCCGTCGAAACCAGACGTGACGAGCAGACGAGTGTTGGTGTCGTACTCGATGTTCTTCACCCAGCTGGCGTGACCGTGCAGCGAGCAAACCTTCGAGTTCAGCTTACGCAGATCCCATAATGCAATTGTGGTGTCGTCAGAGCAGGTGGCAAACAAACGATTGTCCAAAAACCTGCAGCACATCGATAATTCAGGGCATCAAACCCAGTTTACAGTCTCTGCAAACATGAATCTCAACGGCAGCTCGATCACTTTGGTGTATTTCATGTCAAAAGAGTTTAATCTGACATATTCTGACAATTAAAAACAATGCATGGGATTATATTACCACCCTGTCTTCAGCTTGGTTTCTCTCTTATGTGGGTGTAATATGTTGCACACTCACTGAGTGATTTGAGATTAGAGAAACTCACCTTATGTTGTTGACGCAGTCCTCGTGGGCCTCCGTCAGGGTTTTGATGTGTCTGGATGAGATGGGATCAAACAGCAGGACCTCCGTCTGCTCGCAGGCCACCGTCAGCACCGATCTGATTACAGCAGGCGAACAAACCAGAGACGCTCGTAAACACACGAGGAGGAAACAGCTGATCTGTTTGGTCCCGTAACAGTTTCTTTCTTTTAACAATGTTTTTTTAATTTATTAATGCAGACAAGCAGCTACAGGAACAGAACATCTGGCTTTTGATATCAGATACATAACAAAGTATAAATTAGATGAGGAAATATAAATGAGAAATTTGGTTAAAGTATCCATGTGTGTATTTATTTTGATACATAAAAATGCTTAAAGATGCTTAGATCTCTTTTGATTTTTTGTTTTGTCTTCTAGTTTCTTGTTCTGTGGTTTATAACACTGTTTAGATTAATTAATAAAGATTAATTAATAGAGCAAAACTCTTATTAGTGATCATCTGGGGACAAAACAATCCCCAGTTAAAGGAACATGGCTGGAAAAATCCTTTTAGGAAACTACAAATATCTCAGCTAAACATCAAGTCTATTAATAAAAAGTTAATATTGATATTGATTAATATTTTCTTATGTTTGCATCCAACTACATTCCTGTCTGTGGTGTAAAAGCACCTGTGCACGGTGACCCTGTACAAACACCTGTGGAAAGAGATGATTAAAACCATGATGTGAAACAAATCATGTGCCACAGAAGCTCCTAATTATGCAGGATGGACTTTGTTTTGTCCGGCTGTCACATGATTCAGAGACAAATGTGACCCAGACTGGACGCAGCTTGACCTGGTTTGGCTGCAGGATTTACTTCCTACGTCTGCTGTCTGATCACAAAGGCTTAAACCCCGTGTGTACTCTTGAAGAGTGTTTACTACTGAAGACTTTGCAACACTTGCTGGACTGTTTTAAGTTAAATTAATAAGAATAAATCATGCTATAACACCAATATAAATATAAAGTGGTCAATTATATGCATGTGAAGTGATTCATAGAAAGGATGAATATAATAATGCATTTCCAGCACCTTTAAGGCCACTTTTTCAATATTTTTAACCCAATTCAGTGAGCTATTTCATATTTAAGAGATTTTACAGAACATCTTTTCAACCCTGTGATTAGGAACTTTTGGTAAAAGGCCTAAAATGTGGTCTCACCCGTCCGGGGAGTACTCCAGGTTGAACACCGCTCCATGGGTCTGAGTGCTCAGGTTCACAGACTCCACAGCCGGATTCATAGAGCAGTACAAACTGGTCATTGTCCTAAAATTATCCCTGGCTGGGTCCACAAACACTCCTCTTCTTATTGTCCTGCTCTGCAGCCAAGAAAATAGGCTATTCCCCCTGCGGCTCTCGGCGCTAGAGTCCCCGCCGCTCCCTCTCCGCGCCGCGGCTGCTGCGGGCTTTGGCTCCTCGGACGCGGGGGAGCTCTCGCTGCGCTCCGGCCGCTCCCCGCAGCTTCCCGACGGTGATGGCGAAGCAACCCGGGCGATGTCATCTTCCACATCCGAGTCGTCGATGTCAGGGTCGTCCTCTTTGTCGGAGGCGCTGCCGCTGTTGGGCCTGTCCTGCGACTCGTCGGCGTCCTCGCTGTCGCTCTGGTGCTCCGAGCTCATTGTAGCTTCTCCAGCGTCCGAACAGCGCTCTGTGTTTCGGGTCGCAGCGTCTCGGCTCGGCGGCGAAAAGCTGACTGACTCCGGTCACCTACCGAGCATTAAAACCGTGTCCCGTTTCACTGTTTTAAGACGCCATGGTGGTGTATTTCAGCTGCACTGGTTACGTTAGGCAAAATTATATTTTGTTGTCAGACTTAGCAGCGCGTTATCGCCGCGCGTCAAACTCAACACGACAAGCGACAATGCGACCGGAAAAGCGAAGAGTGGCTTTCAAAATAAAAGCGCAAATGTGTTTTTCGAACTATTTACGCTTGTTAAATTACGTGAAACATATTAAACCCGTAACCTATTTCTCAATTATTGTCTTTACATTGATTTGCTCACGATTTAGTCTATTAAATTGAGTGCAGCACATTGAATTTTA
Organism: Acanthurus leucopareius; assembly: GCA_029814765.1. Classification (NCBI taxonomy): domain Eukaryota; kingdom Metazoa; phylum Chordata; class Actinopteri; order Acanthuriformes; family Acanthuridae; genus Acanthurus; species Acanthurus leucopareius. Next base: position 2,676,741 of record JAQMCX010000015.1, read on the forward strand.
TCGAGACATGTTATAATTTGAAACATTCAGGCGGAAAATTGATTACGAAATTCTGACTAACTTGATACTTTTCCTCCTCACCAAAACAAATGCAAATATGAAAGAAATGACGAAGTTCCGCTTCCTTGTCCATTTTGAAACGCATTGTTGCCATCTGCTGGTCAAATCTGTGAATTTCTTTAAATTATTACCTCATTGAATTCATGGTGGAAGTAGCCTAAAGTAACCAAACAAGCACATTGGTTTTAATGCATTGTATTGGCCTCTATTACATGACTTTCAGTCTATTGTCAGTCAGTGTTGACAAGGATGTGAGGAGCTGAGGCAAAAGGCATGAGAAGTCACAAGTGGATTTGAAAAATTTGGTTTTATCACCCCAACAATTAAATAAACAATTTACATAACATACAGATAAGATCCGGGCCCATAAACAGGTCATATAAACATTAGGACTAAACTCTAAGCTGTGGTGACTTCACAAAAACTGAACAGAACTGAAATGAAAACACCAAACTGAGCTGACAAGCAGCATTTCTTCTGTATGCTGAAGAAAAACACAGACAAAAAAATTTAAACATCTGACTGATCACTTCCTGTATTTAACAGCTCTGATATAGAGGCCCATTCATTTCTCAGGCCTGACAAAAGCTACCTTCAGGAGTGTCAGACAGCAGAGGAAACCTCAGCTCTGATAACACAGAGGAAATAACAAACAAATAGAGACAAACTTAACCAAAAGAAAAATAAAATATAACTAAAGTTAAATAAATATGTACAATACAAAAAGTGCCAAAGGACTGCCAACATAGCTTCAAATGAGCTATGATTATAATGAAACAAAAGCTCTGTGTCATAATTTATCTGTCTTTTTAGATACAGACTTTTTTTATTTGGCCTGTTATCTGTTGACTAAATTGACTAAATTGACTAAATTGAATGAAATTGAATATGTCAGTAGCTGGGTTTCTTACCCTCTCTGCTCAACAACTTGAAAACATGTTGGGTATTTAATATTTTTGACAAATTTGGTTCTTTGAACAAACAAAATGTAGATTTTAATTTTCAAAATAAAGTAATATTTTTATGCTAACGACTGTGCACTTAAGGTAACTTTAATAATCCCTGGGTTACAACAATCTTATGGCCTGTAGGCTAATTTAAGCCTCATCTGCCATCATCTTAGTTTCTCTCCTCTTGGCACCAGCAGACAATGATGACAGACACATCAGACCGTATATTCAAATGAGAGTTGACATGCCGAGACAGCGGGTCTCACATAGGATGAGCTCTTCAGGTATCAGCAGCTGTTTGACTGTTGCACAAACAGGATGCTGCCTAGAGGCTCTTTCACATGAATGTGAGACAAAATTACAGTTCGTGTTGTGGTCGCACACCGCTGTTCGCATGCCTCAACACTGTCTGCGTGTGCGTCCGCCCCATCGTGCGTTTGCCTCCTCTAACTTAGTCCTTGTACCTGAACCTCTATGTTTGACAAATAATTGAATTAATCATAAATCTGACATTTAATTGGGCCTTCATGACGAATCAGTTTCTCTTTCATTTAAAAAAAAAGTGTCGCAGGACTGGCGACAACATGAATCTTGAGCAGGTGGAGGGACACGGAGGGCGAATGAAGCAGTGACGGCTGAGACGCACGACCATCTGCACGTTTGCGCACACGTAATGCGTGTGTGCACATGCACGCGCACACACGCGCACTCTGCCTCATACATAAAAAGAGAGCAAACAGATGAATTCTTTCGAGGACAGACGGAAAAAAAGATGACAAGTACCCAGGATGCTGCGCTTCATCCAGGATGCGCGGTGGTGCTTTTACGCGCGGCGGCAGGTTCGAGCTCGGTTAAAAAGACCCTCAGCCTCCCAGAGTTTATCCTCATTCTGTCAGTGATGTTCCTTTTAAGGGTCCAACCCGCATCAACTCATCCTCAGTGTCTGGACTTTGAGCCACCTTTTAAACCTCCGTGGCACCTGGAGTTTTGCACGCAGTACGAGCAGTTCGGCTGCTGCGACCAGAAGACGGACAACACGATCGCGGAGAGATACTGGGACATTATTGACCAGCTGGACGCTGCGGGTTATGAACTCTGTGAAGACCTGCTGAAGGAAATCATGTGCCAGGTAAACACTTTTTAATCTCTAAATGTAGTTGTGTGCTTTTAAAGATGTGATGAACGTGTATACGATCAGACTCTGCATAAAGTTATTCGGTTTACTGTAATCTCTTCACCTCTGCAGACGCTTTGTCTACTTTACTGTACATTTTATCTAAGGCTTGACATTTATAATCCTAATGCACATTATTAACACTCAATTTAAGTGTCATAGTCAAAGTTTCAGATTATTTTCATTTATATCCAATTAAGCAATTACTTTTTTAAACATATTTGTAAAGAGAAGTTTAGCATCATGCAACTTAATTTCATTTTTTTTATACTGAATTAACAGAAATACTTTTATCCAAACTTTTATCAACAGTTTTGGAGAAATTACTTCATAGAATGAGATATTTTATTCACTATTTAGAATAGAATAGAATAGAATAGAATAGAATAGAATAGTCTTTATTGTCATTGTACAAGTACAACGAAATTGAAAG
>JAQMCX010000015.1:2687736-2725640 GCA_029814765.1 Acanthurus leucopareius
TAAAATCTTTATCGCGTTAAAATCTTTATAATTAATTGATCGAAATTAACGCGTTAAAGTCCCGGCCCTAGTTAAAACAGATCCAAACGCTGCCAAAGATTTAAATTGTTTTAGCATAGCTACATCATTGCTTTAATAAAAACACAGTAAATTATTACTATTTTACTATTAAGATGCACAATTAAGCAAACTCTTTTTAGCACGTAGGAAAGTCTTGACAACACTGCATCTTATTTTATCTACCACAGGAACATCCAGGAGGACACTTTACATTACTGTACATAACATGACATGACATTAATATACCACACAACAAGATGACATAAGGTCCATATCATATAAACATTCCACTCCATGACATCACATAAACTCACTATATGACACTATATAATACCATGATATAACATCACGTAAAATAACGTATTAGCAAACAATATCATTACATAGAATGACATAAGATCAATAAAAGATGCAACAGCTGACGTAATACAGCAGGACATAAACATGCTGTTACATGACAAGACTATAATAGAGTATAATAATATGATATAAGCTTACTGCTGCTGCTGAAGTGTGTGAGGAAATACAAGAGACGACAGTAGTCACACACGTAAAAAATACACTTTAACAAATTCTCTTGTGCACTCATCAGATTTAAGTCAGGCCCTTTTTTTTTTACAATGACGCACTTTGGAAAATTATTGTTAAAATTTTTTGTATTTTTAATACTCTGTACAGCTAAAGCATGCTACTGTGGAAAGGTCATTAATACAACCCCTCAAATATGACGTCTCTCTGCTTAAATCTACCAAAACACCTTTTGAAATTAACATCAAAATGTCAAAAAAAAGAAAGCACAAGTTATTTAAATTAATGGTTGCGTTAAATTATAAAGGAATGCACTCAGACTTAATGTAGGTGTGTCTATATGGTGCAGCGTGTCATATGAGTTCTTTGAGGAACTACAAATTACAGACCTCCACACCTGTGCATTTGTGCCAAAACGTCACTAATTTAGAAAACACAGCTATGCTTCTTGGACCTGTGGCTCTACACCCCAAAAAGCTGAAGTTTTCTCTGAAGTGCTCATTTTGTGACAGTAAAGAGGCCGAACAGGCGTTCAGAAGTGGCTCTTTTCCTGTTGTGCAATGGCTCCTGCGAGCTTGCTTGTTTGTCATTACCTGTGGCTGTTTTTTTTTTTTTGAAGAGGCGACTCTTTGAAGTGAAGAAACCTGGAGCACTTTTATAAATTACAAGGCACGTGAGATGAAAAAACAAGGTGGTTTCCCCTCTTTTAAAGAATGTGTTCACTGGTTACTGTATTTTGTCATTTCTGTGAAATTTTTAAAAAAAAAGTTTATAGGTAACAGGCTGACCGGAAAGTACCGTAAAATATATCCGTAAACAGGGTCACCTTACAGTAGTCTGAGTGTCAATTTTTTACTTGTCCAGTTAAAATATTTCTACATTTACTGATGAATAAATGATAATGGATTGGCACAAAATTCTGCAAAAAAGCTGGTGGTCCCCATATAATGATTCCTAATAACTTTTGTGACTTTTCACCTTAATTTAAAAGGGCACAGGTAGTCATGCATACATAATTTTCTTTGCATTTTTTGATAATGAAGTGTCCTTTTCATCAACGTCAAATAACAGTCACTGCTGCAAAACATAGGCTTTAATCTGCTGGTTATTAAAAAAAACAAATTAAAAAGCTGGAAAAAACTTAAATCTATTAAGAGGACAGCAAAGAGGTTAGAGGTCTGTATAAAAAAATATCCGGAGATATCGTACTCCCCCGCCACGTGCTATATGTTAAGACTTATTGCTCCCTAGTGGCTGTTGTATGTAATAAATTGGGTCTTCACATGCTTAAACTGCTCACATTCATGAAACTTTTGATAGATTTTGTGTATAAAAGACCAAAATATGGCAGGAAAGTAGCTGGTATCTGCGTTTTACTTTTTCTCTAGTCCGGAAATACTGACACAAAGACACAGATTGCAGATTAACTGACAGGTTTGAGCTTTTGTTCACATCAGATGTTGTTCGTCCCCACTGACCCTCAGCTGGTCAAACTTTACAAGTTTTACTAAAGAAAAAAGACAACAAGGAGGTTAGAAAATATTTACCCTGACGACTGATACAGAGCAGAATAAATCCTCTTTTATTCAAATCAAATCAAATCAAATTTATTGACAGATTTTTACAGATACAAGCATCAGCTTTTAACATTCACATTTAACAGTCAGGATTTCTTTTTTTCTCTGCCAAAAGCATTATTTCTGAAACACACTTTTTTTATTTATTATTGCAACTTTTTGATTTTCATTATGACAGCCTCACTGGAGATGATTTCCAAATTATAATCGGTTGTTTCATTTTGTTTTTGTTGTTTTTTTTTTAAATCACACCAACATGAAAGTGTGAACCGCATTAGATAAAAAGCTTATTCATGTGAATAAAAGACTGATCAGCAGCCAGAAAACATCTCAAATGTTCTGCTTATTTTTAACACCAGAGGCTGTTTTCAAGCAGACATTATTCCAGTAATAATTACTCATGTACAGGATGTTGCAAAGACTTATTTCTCACTTTAATAGCAGCATGATTTAATTACCAGTATTGAGAGTGCAGCTGGTAGAAATATGTTTGATTCAGGCCCCTTAAACGCATCACAAAAGCCCATCTGACGTAGATGAAGCCCAGTTGAATGACAATTCAGTTCACTGTAGAGCTGTGATTATTATTATATTGAACACTGCATATTTGTTTCTCTGTGAATCACAGTCTTATTTTAAAAACTGATATTTTTGTTACATGTTTGTGCTTTTTGCAGTTTAAGCATTATATTTCTTCAATGCATGCAAGCCACATCTCTTTAAGTGATTTCATTAGTGTGGAATACAACAGTGATAATGATGCTAATAAGTGCTAATAAGTGCTGATGACAAACATGGCGTCCTCTTTTATAAAAGTGGGTCCATATTTGTCTGCGTGTTTGCAGAGAGGGAGTCTGAGGCTCCCCGATCAGCGGCTGATCTTGTACACCACGTCGCCGACCTGCATGAAGCCCGTCTTCTTCACCATGAGCAGCTGTCCGAACAACGGAGACGTTTTGTACAGCGGCCTCTCGGACGGCTTGCACAGACGATAGCTGTGGACGAAAATGACATCAGAGAGACTTCAGAGTTTGTAAGGTGTGAAATCAAACCAGAATAAAAGCCACATTGAGTTTGCGAATAAGATTAATAAAATTTGAGTTCCTTAGGGGGAAAGTGTCAAGAAATAAATCACATTAAAATTTGCTAGCTTGAGGCTACATTAGCTGTGATGCAATACACAAACCTGAACTGTCAAGTAGCATTGTGGGTAATGATGGTAGCAGGTATTGAGAGGGAAGAACAATGAGTAGTTTCATTTGAAACAGAAACTGTCTTCACTCATATATAAACATAGATATAAACATGGATATATGGAAGATAACAAAACTTTGAGTTAGCTGTGAGGAACTGAAGTGGTATTTGGTATTGCTGGTCATCAATAGTCTCTCATTGTGTGTCAAACCACTGAGCTCTTCTTAAAAAACGTGCCAGTCTGGAAAAAACTGAGCATATTTTTTCTAAGACTAACAAACCTAATTGTAACTAATTTGTAAATATTTTTGAAACAAATTGTTTTTCCCCATCCTACCAAATATAAACATCTGGCAACACAACAAAATTGCCATTAAACGTAAAATAAATGTAATGTAAAACTTTTCTATATGATATCTAGTTAAAATTTACCTTTTAAGTGTCTCCAGAGGCTCTTTTCTGGTGATTATACCCGTTTCAGGGTCAACTGTGGTGAAAATGCATCTGGAAACAAAAGAAGTCACAGGTGAGTTTCCATCATGTATTTTAACAATTTGATAATAATTGATAAAAATTTAATTTTCATTCAAAGAATCAAACTGCAGCATTAAGTGCACTGCAGCTTTGGATTCATTGTTGCTGATAAATGAAGAGTCTCTGATTAAAGCCTGAGTGAAGCATCATGTGTTACCGTCCACATGACATTACACGCTGCAGTCTCACGCTGCCAATCTGGATCTCCTCCCATGAATCCTGAAAAAGCAAAGCAGTTGGATTTTTGAGTTGGAGATAGAATTAGTCCACGCTGCTCACACTGAAAAGGGCACAGTATGAGTCAGAAGTAAAGAACCAAATGATCATTTTTTCCCAAACAGGAGGGAAAAAGAAAACAAAAACCTCACGGGCTGCAGATTAGAAACTCCTAGGATCTGTTGTTTTTAAGATGTTTTGTGGTTCTAATCTAATCTTCCATCACTGTCTGATATGTTTGTTTTTGTTTATGAAACCAAAAATTAGCAGGCAAAAGATGTCAGAGCATTATGTGCAGATGCGTTTATTGTTAGCAAATGCTGAACAACCCACCTCCTCGAACGCCTCACAGTCACTGACGACGATGTTCGGGCGGAAACGCTCCACGGTGACACCCTTCTCCAACTTGTTGCTGAGATCCTTGACGGAGGCCTCTGACAGCAGCATCACAGGTGCCACATCTGGATAGGCCACCTGGGTAAATGGATCAACACCACAAACAGAAAATAAGCTCTCCTGCATGCAACAGGTCGTCTCAGGTCATGTGAGAATAAAATGCAGCACAGACTGCAGGTATGCTCACCTTGTATAGTGGAGTTTCACTGGGCACTACCTCCTCCATCGTCCTCCCCATCATCTGAGGCTCAAAGTGCACCAAGCGAAAGGTTTCCTCTCCGCCCAGATAACGAGTGAGCCAGCGAGAGGCCTCGTCTCCGCAGTCCCGTCCCTGCATGTCTTTTCCAAACAATCTGCAGCACAAAATAAGAAAAAAAAATGCATTTATACAAATATTTATATAAACAGAGTTGTAGCAAAAGACATAATGCAAAAAAACCAAACAAACTTGCAATTAAAGTGGATCTTTAGCATTTAAAACAAGTGTAACAAGTGTCCTCTATTTGGAGTAAAAGAATACACAAAGTCCTTGGATGAAATTAGTAGATGTTAAAGTTAAAGTTAAAAAAAATCAACTGCAGACTATTTTGAGCACTTTTAGTTTTAGTTGTTATGTTAAAAATGTGCTGATTCCAGCTTCTCAGCTTTGAGCATTCGCTTCTTTTCTGATGTTTTATTGGTGATGAAATTAAGGCAGGACATAACATGACATTTGAAGACGTCCTCTTTAACTTTTTTTAGCAAATCATTCTTTATTAACTGAGACAGATTCCTTATATTCATCGATATAAAAAAATAACTATTAAGCTGCAGGACTGTGAGACTAGGTGTATCTTGTTAAGGAGAGTAATGAACTCTGGTCATGACCATATTTTTTAGAGGGGACTCTTGATACCTTTGGTTAAATCTTTAATCAAAATGTAAACAAGTGGTTACTGAAAAATTGCAGCATGTCACTGTGACTGTCAAAATAAAAGTAATTAAAAAAAAAGAAAAGAAAAAAGACAAAAGTGTGGTGTCAGAATTAAACCCTGATGTAAAACCTGCAGTTGTTGACGGGATTGTTGGACTGTTGGATTGGGAGTCTCAGCTCCTCCATGTCAGGCCCGTTCAGACAAACATGACTTCCTTCGCAGGTCAGAGACACCAACACCAGCCGAGGCTCCTGTCGGCCCGTCACCATCCGACCGTCAGCTGTGATCACCAACCAGTGTCTGCAATCCAAACCAACAGAACCATGAAAATCCCATCATGGCACCAGTCACCATCTCTGGATTAATTTCAACGCCGAGGCACAAAACCATGCACAAAAGTAACTGAAAAGATCTCGTGCAACAAATAAGAAATAACATATTAACTGAGTTTTCTTGGGTTAATTCACAAGATAAACATGTTTTGCCTGCAAAATAAAACCATAGTAAAAATGTTCTGGCACACAAACTTTTATTTTCCCCTTTAAAATGTGTAGTAAAGTGCAACGTATCTCACCTTTGACATATTGAAGTGGCCTAATGTTAATATTGACCTAAGAGTGCACTTGGACAAATGTAATGTTACTTTCTACTGTTCAATAATGAGCGAATAACTGTCAAAACACCCGTAAATCATCACTGTGAGACAGTTTACTGCAATCAATTGTACTGATTTTGTCCAAACAGGTCGATAAACACCTGCCAGGTGACTAACTGACCAGTGAGCATTAAAACACTTGTGTTTGTGGTCAAACCTCACCGATCCCGCAGCTCGCCATGTTTCAACCCGATTTTCTGGCATTCCGCGAGCGCCACAGACACCGCTTTTCCAGACTTGAGGGGGTGAACGAGGAGCTGCGACACGACGCCTACGCGAACAACTTTTTCTGGCTTTCGTAGGTATTTATATCCGAGACCAAATCCCAGAAAAGCAACGCCAGCTCCGCCGATGAGGAGGGCGGCTGTCTTATTCTGGGACAGCGCGTTCGCAGCCAGCTCTTTCAGGTCCATTTTGGAGCATAACAAACTTTGTTGTACATTGAACTTTCGTTAAAGTGACAGGAGACTCCACGTGTGACGTTCACTGACGCTCGATCAACGGCAACACGCCTCCGGGCCTCGGTTTGTCAGGCTTCTAACAGGAAAATTTGTTCCCAATTTTTTTGCCCAAAATGAAAGAAACAACTTAAATTATAAATTAATCAAAAGTTAAAAGAGAAAAACCAAACTGGACCAAATATAGGCAGAGATGTCTCAAAAAACTGATTAGACATGAACGCACCAAAGCAACCAAGCCGCTAACTTTAGTTTTTTTCTCATACGTTTTACCACAGTTATCACCACGAACACCTCATTAGCTTTCCTCAGGATATGGAGCGATAAGTCGTATGAGATGAATTACATGTAGCATGCAGTACATGTAGTTTTTATGTTCTGGTAAACAATGAAATTAAAGTTACACCTCTTTCTCTTTTTTAAAGATAGGAGCCAAAAATCTAGGGTGAGGGCGTTGCCAAGATGGCCGCGCTGAGTGGCGGGTACTGTTCCTGCCCATGGATGTACTGTAAGAATTTACACACTCATCAAGGCTGTTTTTTTGTTGTCACTATATATGGTCCTCAGATAACATTATTAGTTTAACATTTGTCACAATTATGAACCTGGAGTATTATGAGTTTAGTATTGTCATAAACATTGCAGTTAACTCTACACAATAGCGATTGAGACAGGATTTTCTGTGAATTATTTACACTGTGACTTGTTGTAAAGTCCCTTTCAGCTCCTTTGTTGACCTTTCTTTGTTGGCTGCCATTCAGATTAAACATATCACCAAACAGTCCAAACACACTCACTCTCACACACACACAACAGGACAGAACAAGAGTTATGCTACAGTAAGGGTGCTAAGTGCTTTGTGCTAAGCTAAGCTAATTAGCTGCTAGCTGTAGTCTTGTTTTTATTATATCGACCTAAGAAAGGTAGCAAGGTCAAAGATTTTCCCAAAACATCAAACGTCAAACATCCATGTGATAATGAAGAACTTAATACTTTGCCCTCCATCAAAGAAATTTGATGGAGGGCAAATTTACCTAACCCTAACGCTAACCCTAAGATGTTGAAAGAAACTTGAACAGGTGTCTGCGCAATGCTTAATTTAATGAAATTAATGAATATATGCTGGAAAACAAAGTATTCATCATCTCTGTAGCATTTGATAACAAAATACACAAATGCACTTCAACACTCCAAATAAATATGTGCAAGACGCCCTCAGGTTCAATCTGCCCAGAATTTTTCTAAAAACAGAGAAGAAACAAAGTGACGTAATGCCACATTTGACCTTCTCAGTGGAACTATTTTTGTCTTTGACATAGATACTCAGGTCTATGGCCAAAGTAGAAAACAGCAGATGCTTCAGCCACAGGGGGTCAATACAGGGATTTGTCGAATGGATACTCCTTCTGTTGCTTTTCTGTGCACATCTAATGGCTGAAGGCAGATTCACCGGCATGAAGCCAGCCCTTACAAGCTGGTTTGATGTTGCAGTGGCAAGCAAATTTTTGATCACGAGATACAGTGATGATTTCTCTCTTCTCAGCAACAGACACTCTGATGCTGTAATTTTGTCGTTTGATTTTTCTATTATCCGTTTATATTTTCTTTGGACGATGTTTCTATATATATATTTTTTTTTTAATTTCCTGATCTTGAGCTCAGCATTTGTCGCTTTAATGCAGATGATGCAGATGAAATAGAGTCATATAGAGCAGTGACTCCCAACCCAGTCAACCTAGTCATAACCAGTAAAGCAATGAGGGGTCTCAAGGGGGAACTGCCTCATTCTGAGGCATCAAAAGTTTAAATGAACCCCGGATAAGGAGCATAACTTCCTCTTAAGTCTTTTTACTATTTTTATACTGAGCATCTAAGAGACAAACTGACTCATGAATGAATTTAAAGCAGCAAGACTCCACACAAGACATAAAGACAAAAGCACGTGTGATGTCTAATCTAAACCCTGTATAAAACGTGACTGAAATAAAAGTTACCGCGCAAAAAAGGCCAGACATAAAGTGTAAAAACTCAAAGGAAAAACATGTCATGCAAGAATAGACAAAACAGCAGAAATACAGTTACAAAGCAATGCAGTATCCAGGTAAAAGGTACCGATTTATTGAGGCTTAATAATGTTTAGTTTGATGGTGTGGATAATATAATATGGAACACTTTATTGTCCCTGAGGGGAAATTGATCTTCATCTAGAGATTTTATCATTTTACAGTGTTTTTACGGAGGTAGCAGCAGTTCAAGCAATCACTGTAGTTTCCTGGAGAGAATTCTGATTATTTGCAATGTGGTACTAATTATGAGAGAAGTAACTGTTTTCTTGTGAGAAAAGCTCAATTTAAATTCAAGCTTTCTTTACATATTTATTATATAAACTTTTAATTTATCCTGAAATGTGCTTTCCTGTAGATAAGGAAATCTCAACTTTTTAAGTTCAAAACCAAAAAAGAAATTTTGTGTCTCTTCCAGACCCAAACTAACAAAAACAAACCATGTGCTGTCATAACATCTCTGAACATTTAAAGAGCAAAATTAAACCAAAACCAAAACAAAAATTAATTAAACAAAAAATTTAAAAAATATATATATGAAATGTATTTATTTCATCATATAAGTACATTTAGGCGATAATCAAATTTGATAAATGTAGTTTTAGGTTTCCTTATGCCTCTTCATGGGATGCATACAGCATGTGAGCAGAGCAGCAGAGCAAAGGAAAAAAACAAAACAAAATAAAAACAATTTGCGACCAAATAAAATCAGATCAGTGATTCATTTTTTACTTTATAAAATGCTGCTGCAGACAAATTACATTTGTGCATGTTTACATGAGCACAGACCAAAAGGCTCTAGGTTATACCAGAAATAACCAAATAAACTAAAACTAATTGAACTTAAATAAATAAAAGTAAGTGTTCCGACTTCCATTATCTCTATAATTAGAACCAAATGACACTGATCTTTCCAGGAAACCTTGTCTTTTAAATGATTTGAATATTATAGACCTGAAATACAGCTGAGTAAACACATCTGGCAGTCTCAACAAAAACCTAATATTATGAGCTCTGGTTGCTTCGCCCTCACAAACAACTTAAAACAAAGCTGCTGTTGCTGCTGAAAATTGAGGTGTTTCTATTTTTTTGTCCACACCCTACTCGCTGTAGCACATGACTAAGAGTAGAACACAACAAAAATGCATACGGCTACAAACAATGACATAATGAGACACCAACATACTTTCCGCTCGTGACTAAGCTGCTGTAGGTTGTCCGGAACTGGACCTCAGTCAGAATTCCAAGAGTGAAACCATCTGGAGCAAACGGTCATTTCTATACGTTCGTTGTTGGGCTTTTTCTCACGCAGCATGAGGATGAACAGCATGGGAACGCTAACATCACATGACTACATCTTAGACAGAACTTTTAATGTATACAGAAAATATTTGCATAAATCTTCTCTTTAAATCATTAATTGTTTAAGACGGGTTATCTGGTCGTCATCCATTAAAAAAAATAAAACCAGTCAAACTCAAAAACAGTCACAGAGGTTTTGGATTATATATCTGTGCTTTTAATGTTTACTGAGGATATTCTTTTCCATACTTGGGCAAAATAGTACAGTATTGTTGAACGTTTCCTGCCAGAGAAACTGAGAGTCTCAGCTGTGCACACATCCCCCCGGCATGTTAAGATAAAAAATGTTTTTTATAATTATTTCAAGTACTTCTTGTGTGTTCAAGTACGAGACTCCGCAGGTCATCTTTTAAAAAAAAATTGTTTATTTTCAGAGCAAAAAAATGAGAAACCTGTGAATGCTAGTGCATGTAGTCTAGACTATTTCAAAACTAATACAGTACTTGCATGAAATATAGTAGGCTGTTGTTTCAGGGTCACCCGTCGTTAAAAGCAAGTCAAAAGCAGAAAGCATCAAAATCATCATTTTTCTGTCATCATCATGTGCAAATAGAACATATGCATTCCAGTAAGGTACAGTACAGTCACAAAAGGTCCGTTTTCCTTAACATAGATGAGATCTGTTTCACAAAAAACACCAGAAATAGATAAAAAAGTATGTAAATTAAGTTAAATTTTGGCACTTGTTTTTATTTTCATTGTGTCACATGTTTTTTACCCATTAAGGCAAAACAATAAATGGCATAAGGTCAAAAGTAAAAAATCCACCTTTGGATTCCAGAATATCATAAATCCGTTATGTCCCAATTATTATAAGAGTGAACACAAAATTCAAAGATTAACCCTCCATTCACGTGATAACAGTTAATTTACTCAAGTATTGCAATTAAATAACATTTTAAGATGCTTGAACTTACTTGAACTCCTGAAATGAAACTCATTTGCAGCTGCCAGAAATAACATAACATAATGTTTCATCATGTCGCCTACTTAAAAAATACACCACTAAACACCAAAATATAGCCGAAGCTACAGGACTAGTATCTGAGGGTGTTTTTTTTCCTTCTCCATCAATCAGAGAGAGACAGAGTCTTTTGTGGCAGAAATTTTGGTGATTGACAACTAGCTCATTATCCATTGTCCAGAAACAGAAAAATCCCACCCATCTGGCTCTACGAACTGCTCCTAAAATAATGTGCAGCCACAGTTTAATCCAGATGTGATTTTGACAGCTCTCACACGTCACATCTCAGTGGCTGGTGTGCGCTTTGTTTGACAGTCAACTTCCGTGAAGTCGCATTGTCCTTCAGGTCAAAAGAGCAGAGTTGGGAGAAATATTGTTGAATTGTACCTGAATATTCATTTGGTAATCGTAATACATGTTAAAGGTTATAGCCTAATCTGTTTAATTTAATCTAGTAAACCAAAAGACACAGACAATGAATGTTGGCATATATTGATATATAGAAAATTTCTGCATTTTGGGAAAACTTATTTGTTTTCTTGACAAGAGTGAGAAGAGGAAGCTGATTCCTCTCTCGTATCTCTGTGCTAAATATAGAGCTGGAGTCTGAGTGCTAAGTTAGCCTAGTTTAGCCTAGCTTAACATAAAGCCTGGAAGCAGGGGCGAACAGCTTGGCTCTGTCTAATTTTAAAAAATCTGCCTCTGAGCTCCTCTAAACCTCATAAATGACAACTTTTCTTAGATCAGCACACTGACAGAAGAATAAAATTGGGGTTTTGGCTGTTTCGCACTAAAACTATCTCTTTGCAAACAACATTTTATCCATAAAGCCAGCACTTCTGTGCAACGTCTCTGCAGCCTTACTGTGACGGCATAATTTCCAGCTGTTACAACACAAAACGTCCCAAAAAAACCCATATAGTGTCATTTTTACATTTTAACACAGTTTTATGATATTTGACTTGAGCGGCATTTGTTAAATGTGCTTATTTTTTTCTTGAAAAGAGTTCAATACGAAGACAACTTCTGAGCAATGGGAGGTTGTTACGAATACGAACTCTTGACAGTAGGTGATTGCAGGGGGGACGTTACCACCCCATTTCAAATTACTAAATCATTCAGAAAATATAGCCCCACACCACGCTGCCTCTGTAATAAAATATTTTAAGGATGGCATTACTACAGATGTGGTTTTTACTATAGATGTTTAGTAGAAGGTGCCTTTGGGAGGTGTACATGGGTGTGTGAGAACAGCACTGGCCCTTCCAGTAACTTTACGCAGAGATGATACATAACACCCATGACAGATCTCACTTTAGGACACTCTGCAAGTCATTTAAAAAAACATATTTTCCAAAATAATTAAGTTTAACAGTGCACCTCAAACCTGAATGATTGTTTTTTTTATTTCCTGTTCTTGAAGGACTGATTAAGCATCACATTGGAAACACCTTGAAGCAGACCAGCACCTGTTCCGGATGGACCCTCTGGAGCCAACAGTGCCAATTACTGACTTACATAACCAACCATCAGCTACACGGGTGGACAAAGTAACAGAAACATCTAAGAGAACAGTAACCCCACGGTGAATATCAGAAGGTAAAGCTGCTTATGTTAAGTTTGTGTTGAGGCTTTCAGAGTTGTTGTTTTGGCCGAACGGTCATTTTTTCAAAGTGGTCCTTTGTAGTGTTGTTAAAAACAAATCCTGTTAAGTGTGTTTCAGTCAGTGCTGGTGAGTGTCTACTTGTGATTGCCGTGCTTCTTTTCCAGTGCAGTTTTACTGTGTGTGGAATATGTCATCCTGATTTTTTGAACTTCTCCACTTGTGACGTTACATAATTTTGCAGTGTTTGTGACTGATGCACCAGCAATTTGGGCAGAGAGCACGGAAAATCACAATAACAGAGGCAGCTACACAGGGGATGAGTCACACTGACTTACCAGTGTGTGTCAGCTCTAATAAAGTTCTGAAAATCACGATTTGTTGAATACGTTTTTAGGGCAACATAAGGCAACTTATATAAAGCCAGAAAGTGAACTGAGCTGCATCAGTCACAAATACTATGACGGGAGATGCCTAAAAAAACACCGGGAAATAAGGCAAACACAAAAAAACAACTGACAAACAACACTACAAACAACAACTTTATGAAATGGCCTGTGTTGAATCAGCAAATCTGAGATTGTGAACCAAAACACACAACTGAAATTTACTACAGTGCTTTTGTTTTAGAGGTTTTAGGTATTTTATTTTACCATTTTAACGACTTGACCCTCCTGATGCCAGACCTGTTTTATGCTGTGCTGTCACCTACAAGTTGTGCGCACTGTACACCAGATGTACCGCAGCATGTTCATAGCGACCCAAATGACTCCCTACATGATTTGTCAAAGCACACAGGATGCCCTCAAGTCCAAACATTGTGTGTTGTTTTTACTCAAATATGTATTTGAGTTCGACTTTCCTGTTTACAGTACTGTATGTGCTTTTCCCTTTTCGGCATCCTACTGTTGGTTTACTGGGATTATAGCACCGCAAACATCTACTTGCAGTCATGTCTTTGCTGCGACGACTGCAGAGTATCTGTTGTCTGCTTGGCAGTATAGACAGATTGTGCTGTACTGTGATCTGCTGAATTGAAAAGGCTAGACGGAGCTGCGTCTCTTAAACACCCTGAACGGGGAGAGAATGTGTAGGCCCGTTGTTATGGAGCTTATGCTCGAACACTGACGTGGACTGCAAACGCAGCCTGTTGATAAAGGCTCCATGTAGTGAGGACAGTCACTGTTCTGTTGCAGGTAGGCATCTGAGAACGTCAGCTCCTGAGGGCTCATGGTGGGTATGGAGCCCTGCAGCTTCTCCTTGCTCCTGTACCACAGGCAGGAGCATATAGTCTGGAAATGCAGCACCTCTGTGTATACACCTTTTAAATCTTTAGCCTTTGTGGCGTCGTCTGCTACAGGTGTGGAAGAGGTTGAGGCTGGGACTGATAGTAGATGAGACACCTCTCCTCTGGGCTTACCGACGGACATCAGAGCCCTCTGCTTGGCGTCCCTACGCTCGTCCTCGGTGTTCATGGTCAGGAAGCGAAGCACCACCAGGTTTAGGAACGCTCCGATCACCGTCAGGCCCATCAGGATGTACACAAAGCAGAACGCAACGTACCGAGGGTCGTTCTGCAGCGCGTCGTCCCTTTGCAGAGCCACGTAGTCTCCAAACCCGATGGTAGTGAGTGTGATGAAGCAGTAGTAGAAGGCGTGGAGGAAGCTCCACCCCTCGCAGTGGGAGAACGCCACGGCCCCCACGCACAGAGTGCTCATGCAGGAGAAGAAGCCCACCGTCACCATGTTTGCCATGGAGACTTCAGTGTGACGCATTCCCAGGCACTTCTTGGCTTGGTGCAGCAGGTACCTGACGAACGTGTTGATCCGCTCGCCCAGGCTTTGGAACATGACCAGAGTGAGCGGGATCCCCAGGAGGGCGTAGAACATGCAGAACACCTTCCCTGAGTCGGTGCTGGGCGCTGCATGGCCATAACCTGAATGAGAAGACATCACAGTTTTACACCTCGCACATAACATGACGCTTCTAAGAAGCTGTGTGGTGGTGTTGTGTTCCGGTGGGCCAGTTTGATAAAAATTAAAATAGTTATTCAAAATTGTTGCTGGACTTAAATCCACAGGAAAACTGACACACGCTCCTGCTAAGTCTCATTAATGGAGAACTCACACTTCTCAGCTTGACTTTATTGTTGTGAATTAACAGCTTTTTATTTATAACTCCCACGCTTTTTTCACTTGAGAGAGGTTGTAAACACTGAAAATAATTCAGCATCTCTTCACTTAAATTACCCTGAAGTGGCCAAATTGTGTAATTAGTCAGAACCATAATTATGCAAAATGACAATTACACACAAATTACTCCTGATGTTATTATAATATTTTCTTGACCCAGTATTCTTATTTAACTCTTTTAAGCGGAACAAAATCATGAAAATAGATATGTTAGGAATTCAATTTGGCCAAAAGTATATTTCTGGTATTTTATTTATTGTTTTAATCAACATTTATTTCAGCAGGAAACCCTCATTAAGATACTGTAGCTCTAATACCTGTACATGTTTTCACAAAGAAAGGCAGCAACAATAAGTTGCAAGCATGAAAGCATAAGAAAAATACATAAAATGCCAAAAAATCTCGATTATATAGAAATGCGATGATGTAATCATAAATACAGTTTTCCTTAAGTCATTTAAAATATTTCATTTAAGATACAAACTAAAAGACTTCTTAAAAACAACCTAAAAGCTGTTTAAAACTATCAAAATAATAAAGATCAATTCAAAGCAATAACTCCATGAGACTGAAGTGGATCTTTAAATATTCAAAACAAGATTTGCAAGTTTATGTAAGACAATAAAATAACAGAAATACATTTCAATAGTCAAATGAATAAAGAAATATGAGAGTGCATATATCAACCCTCGCCTAGTGAGTAACTAACATTTGTGCCTCTTTTGCATTAGCATCCAAATATGAGACTGTCATAATAATAGACACTTTGACCTTTGAACAACAGCGACAGCTTTTCTGAAAATCTTTCCAAAATCCTCACAGACTCTTTTAATCCTCTGGATGAAAAAAATAATCAGTATGCTGTGCAAGAAAAAAGTTTTTCCAATGTTTCTCAAGTTGGGACTTTTGGGACAATACAAGAAAAAAACAAAATGTCTACTAGTTATTTTGTCTGAAAAATTAAAATAAGGCATAAAAGTAACAAATATGGACAAACGGTCTTAATGTCGTTTCATGTCGTATAAACTTAGCAAGAATTTATAATTTAAGAATTATTTCAACCGAGTGTGATAAGCATTCTTTGAAAATTTTAAAAATTATAAAAAATGTTAAAAAACATAGGTTTGGCACAATGAGAGACATACCTGCCATTAAGGTGGAAATGACTAATGTCGATTGTTTTAAGAAAGAGGACTTTGTTCAAATTAAAACAAGTATTGAGATCATGTTTTGGGTTCCTGTGGACAACTAGAAATAAAAATGATGGTAAAATAATTTAAAATTCCTTAAGGGTTTCACAAAATGAGCAGTCGTGTCCAACTCTCTTTACTCAGCTTAGGAAACATGGGACAACTTGAGGAATGGGTTGCTATCTTTTTTCACGTGACAAACAGAATACTTAATCATTTATATGGCTTCTGGAAAATATTTTGAGAACAGCCCTTTTTTTTTTTTTTTTTTTGGAAAATCTGATGCTTAGCTTTTTGGCTCAAATGTAATTCCAGTGAGAAGCACAAACTGTGGCAAAGGGGACTCTGACCTAAGAAATCTTCAAGGGGATATATTTAACATTTTAGCATCAATTACAATAAAAAAAATCCTATATAGAGTTTAAATTAATATTGTGGACTGTGCATAAAGGGTTCACATCTAGTTTAAACCATGCAAAGGCAGCGTAGAAGTGTGCAGCTTAATGAATTTGCATGACACTGTTCCTGTTCCAGGAGTTGAACCCAGGCCGCCTGAGTGAAAACCAGGAATTTGGACCCGAATTAAAAACACTGCACCTTATGTAGTGAATAATATGTACAAAATATTCGGTAAAACTTTTTAGCCACACTGGAACAAAAGTCACAAGAGTTAAGGGGAGAAATTGCGCTTTAATTGGAGCCAAAATCTTGCATATAGCACCTTTAATTTCTTGGCTACCTCCCTGCATGAGCATCTTTCAGCTACATCCTCATAATGTGTTAATAAGGCAACAGCTGCTCACCTATCGTCGTGATCACAGTGATGGCGAAGTAAAAGGACCCAGCAAATTTCCACTGGACCCCTGCTTTGTGAGGTTTGAGCTGCAGCACGACGTGCTCCAGCTCCTCGAAGTTCTCTTTGGTCAAGTTGTATTTGCGCATGAGTTCGTACTTTCTGGCGTCGAGCTTCCTCTTGTGACTTTTCTCCTGCTTCGACTCCAGGGTCTCGAACACGGCCGCTCCGACCACCAGGTAGGTGAGGATGCTGATGATGAGCGCGAGAGTCCGGGCGTTTTGTCTCTTCATGGTCCCACAGGAAAACAAAGCATCGAGCGTGCAGGTGAGAGCTGAGACTCTCTGCGACCTTCTCCTCACGGACTCCGGATCCAACAGAGGGGGGACTTTGGAGACGGAGCTGTTCTCTCAGCACCACCCCCACATCACAGTTGGGTTGCTACTGTATTTGGACTATTTGTCACCGACTTATATTTAGATTCTGCAGAAAAGAAACACAGGGCAATCCCACCGACTGTCAGAGGCGTCTTTTTGGAGTAGTAGCTCAAATCAAGCGCTCAGAGTCTATCCGGAGTTTTTACGCACACGCACACGCGCACACACACACCCCCACACACGCGTGCGCGCACACAGCTTTCTTCCTAGAGGCCAAAATAAACAGTTTTCTCGTCACATACTCACTTTTCAAGCCCTCAACAAGTAGCTGGTCCGTAACGTTGTCAAATATTCCTTCGCTGCACGATTCACGTGTTCATTCACAGATGAAATATTTACCTTGTGGCTATTTAAACAGACTGGCTCCATTGGCTTCATAAGTTGTCTAGCAACCTAATGATAACCATCCTTTTCCGTGAGTAAATATTGAAAGCCGCATCCTTTCCGCCGTGAGCAGGCTGTCGGATTCTGCAAACACAACCTTTGCCACACAGATCATAAAGAAGTCTGAATATAAAAATGGAAAAAAAAAATAAATGACAATACATGTTTTTCTTTTATTATTTTATGGCGCGGAAGAGGACAGTGTTTATGAGATATTATACATAAAGTTTGATATCTGTCTTTGTTTGTTCCCCTGCTTGGACGCAGAGCTGCACCAGGTGGAGGTCTGTTAATGCTGCTTTAAAGGATCAATCCGCAGTTTACTCACAACAAGTAGGGCCCCTTTAATGGTCGAAAGAAAAATAACATGTTGATGTCACAGTGATGTCACCAGGGTTAATTGGGTTTGGGTTTCAAACCAAAGACCCCCCACCTCCTGAGAAAGTCTGTGTTACAAAGCAGAAGTGTGGAGTTTCAAAGTAGTGGACATTTTGATGGACAGATATGGTCTTTTCACTTGCATCATTAAAAATGTAGGATCCACTTGGGCTAAAACTCTGGATATCTCAGGCTCTCCAGCTTCAATTTTGTCTTTTATTACTTTAAATAGTAAATTTCCAGTTAAAGAGTACATGAAATTA
This sequence comes from Acanthurus leucopareius, assembly GCA_029814765.1. Classification (NCBI taxonomy): domain Eukaryota; kingdom Metazoa; phylum Chordata; class Actinopteri; order Acanthuriformes; family Acanthuridae; genus Acanthurus; species Acanthurus leucopareius. The sequence goes on from JAQMCX010000015.1 coordinate 2,705,898, forward strand.
TCTACAGATGAGTTTATAAGACATAATTACTTTACAGAAACAAGAAAATATCCATTAAATTTAGAATGACACAACCGAAAGCAGAACATAATTAAAGTAACAGCGGGGTCCAAAATGTTCCTGTGTGGAAAAATCTGAATTGACGCAATCAGAAGTATTTGAAAATGTTGTTTTATCTCGGATGTGAAGACTTAATAAAGTAAAATTGCAAAACCAATTATTTTTCAAATGTGAAGAACATAGGCACGAGAAAAATGGTTAAATAAATTGTATTGTTGTTTAGATGAGAACTGGTGCACAGAGCAGTAAAATATACATGATTCATTTATTAATTTATTAGCAAAGGGAAATAATTATTTTTTTCTTTTTTTAATATTGTTATAAATTTAATAGGTTTTGGTCTTTGACTGGCGGTTGGAAAAAATATGCATCATAAAGACCCGATGAGCCCTGAGAACATGTGTTAGGAATTTTTATACACATGTGATATAGGTTTGATCAGAAAAAGCTTACACATTAATCAATAATAAAAATGATCATTGTTTGCAGTTCTACAAGGCGGTGACAGATTGCAGTAAATGTTGCCACTTTCTGGTACAATAACAAAACTGCGAAGCCAAACTAAAACAACTTTTTTGATCATTTATCATTACATATGAGTATATGAATATTTAATTTAATACAGTACAGTATTTTTCATGTACCACCTTTGTTCATACAGTATATCAGAAACACATTCGCTTTCTGCTCTCATGTTTTAATGTTGAAACGGAACTAAACAGCACACCGGAGATGTTTTAGTGCTACAATGAAAAGACAAACAGTGTTTTTAAGAATAAAATAAAACTCATGGAGGTTCTTTTACACAAATCAGCTCAACGCTTTTCCGGGTCTTTCAAATCAGGTGTGGCTGCATTTACATTACACTCAAATTAGGAACGTTGCCGAACAGGAGGTATTTAGCAGAGAGCTTCAGGTCTCCGGGGTTTCTACAAGGCCTCGAACTCATCGACCCTCTGCTTGGTGTTGCCCATACGGATCTGACGGAGGGTCTTGTACTTGTCGCGGCCGGCCCGGACGTTCTCGGCGTGGAGCAGATCGTACTGCGTCTTCTTGTCATCATCTCGGGCCTGTGCCAGCTCTGTGCTCAGGAGCTTCAGAGGGAACAAGATCCAGTTATTAAACCATGAGGACAAACTTGGGGAAACTATCTGTATGTGCATGTAATGAGGGACTGGTGTGAACTGTATCCTGGGACCCTGAACTCACCAGAAGCTGCCTTTGCAAGCGCTCGTTCTTTTCGGCCTCGGTGATTCGATCCTCCTCGTAGCGGTGGTAATTGATTTCCTGCATGTGCAGCTCGGCGCTGTAGGTGCTGTTCTCCTCGCTGTGCTCGTGGTCGCTGTGCTCGTGTTCGCTCTCGCTGTCCGAGGAGGAGGAGGAGGAGACGGAGCCGGACACTGGAGCAGGAGACTCAACAACAGGAACTGTGATGGTGGTGGAGGTCATCACAACGTGCAGCTCCTCCTTTGTCCTCAGGAGACTCTCCTCCACTTCTATGGCCTGAGAGCCAGAGGAGAGGTTTAGATTAGTTTGTCTTACAAGGACAGTGTTCATTGATCAGAGCACATTTTAATCTCATGGTGCTGTAGTTTGATCTGCTGATTGTTAATCCACTTTATGACCTAAATCTGTCAACCTTTTCGCTATCTTTGGCTTCATTTACTCCTTAAAGCAAAGTGGGTAAATTTACTAAAGGATTCTAAACTTTATTTGCTAACTAGTAAGATAATTTTGAACATGACATGCCTCAAGTGTCTTTAATCATACGTCGGTAATTATTTATGTGGCTATTAGTTGGATAATTAGCTTACATATTTAAAATACCAAAGTTCCTGAAGTGACAGTTGATCTTTGCATAATTTCTAGATTTGGATATGTTTGATTTGTCCTTGACAGGAATCTATTTAAAGTCACAGTTTACTGTCAGTTCAATGCATTTAAAATCAGAATATGAACATTTAATAAAAGACTTTTAACACACCATTATGTAGATACACACAGCTGAAAGATATACTAATATACAATATTGTTGGTATTTTTAAATTATCCTATAAAGAAATATTTTATATTTCTTACAACTGTGTTTTACTATGTTGTCATTTATTATGTTTATGCACCAGCATCTACTTTTAGTGAGTTCTGATTGGGAAATATTCTATAAAGACTTATATTAAGCTACATTTCAGTGTGTTACAACACATTTATTCAGTATTTATAACCTGATTGTAAATGAAAACAAGGGGACTGAAAACAAAGTGTTGCCCAAATGCTCTGGTCTAAAACACAACCTAGATAGATGGTGTGCAATGCAGAGTGACCATGTTTGTCTTAACATAAATGATAAAAAACAGTAGATAAAGGAATAAAATGCAGATTGTACAGTTGACAAACAGTGAAAAAAGAGGCTTATGATCACAAAAGAAAACAGAAAAAGGGTAGAAATATGCATGTAGTTGTGACATTTTTCAGGTAATCCCTGCGACTTGAAGGAGCTCGTGCATTCTTTGATCGCGTGCTGGAAACCCACCTTGCTCTGCCATGACTCAGCCTCTTCCTCCTTGATTCTCTTGGCCTCCTCCAGCAGAGTGATCTTGGTGCTGTACTCAGCCAACTCTGCAGCCTGCGGGAAGGAGGCACAGACCGTGTCGTCAACAAGCCCAAGAATAGACGCCCGCTTACCTCAGTGACCTCGATTGTCAGGACACGGCGTCGTTTTATGAATGGATGGACAAAAAAAACCAAAAACTGAAGGTGATCAAACACACGGGACTGGAATTCACAGTTTACTCAATAAAAGTTTAAACATAACGTGAACAAATGAATATAGTTTGTGTAATTTCAGTGCATTTGCCTAAAAACAAAGGTCACCACAAACTCTGATGTCTGATTTAACTCATAAAATGTCAGAAAATCTCATAAATAGCCTCAATTTAGCTCTATTACATAATGAATATTTGGTCTTTCTTTAAAGCATTTCAAAGTGAGAAAGAGTCTTGAGAGTTTTCCCAAGCTTTAAGGGAATCCTAATCCCAGGAAGTCTGTAAAATCCCCCAAACAAGGATGTATTCGCCCCAACTACAATTAAAACGGATAATGTGTGTTTATCCTGAATACCGGAGCTTTAATTTTAATGACCGTTTTTCCATCACGACTTTCTCACGTGAAGGATATGAGCACTTCTTGCACCGTGTACTCACCAGCTGCTCCTGGCTCCTTATCTGGTCCTCAGCTTGCCTGGCCAGCTCCTCCTTGGCTATTATGGCCTCCATCCTCTCAGCCTCCAGCCGGGCCGCCTCCTGCTCCACCCTCCTCCTCTCCTCCTCCAGCCTCATGGCCCTGTCCAGCTGCTCCTGAAGCTCTGCAGGAAAAAGTCAGTGAAAAAATTTGATCATGTTTTTGCACAGGATGAAAAATAAAGCAGTCTGATTTTTATCAGCGTTCTGATGCTTTTGTTGTGAGAATTATAAACCTGTGAAATAATATATTTCTATAATTTTAATCTTTTAACTTTCTATAACTGATCTTTTTTCTTCTATAGTTTGATTTCTTTATTTACTTTGTTTACTGGATTTTGCGAGAATAAACACTTGTGTCATCAGTACATTTTATAAAAAGTAAAAAGTTAAATGTTTTCTTCATAAAAAGACAATATAAAATGTGATGATTAATTTATAGTCAAAAACAGCTTAAAAGACTGAGAAAACTACAATTATACAACTATATAACTACAAACAAAAATGCAAATAAACAAAAAAAACCCACTCTGCTGACAATAAACTCTGTAATATCCACTAATAGTCAGTATAGCAGCATTTCAACCACAGCACAACAAAATACTGATACTCTCTAAACTGCAAACATGCTTCAATCTGTTATTTAAAAAAAGGTAATATCTGCAAGGAAATCTTTACAAGGAAACACTGATTTAAAAAATTTGAGCGAAAAATTGTTAATAATCCCCAAATCAATCCATTAGGGAGGCTGAGAGTGACTGTGCTTGCAATTATAATGACAAGATCTCAAGAGAACAAGCATTGTAATTTCCACAAAATCAAACTGTTTCCACGAGAAACAAAAAGGGTTGATTCCTCTTATTGCTTCCATATCTGCATGAATAGATGGCATCCAAACAACTTTGGCGACAGATTTAAGCTTAAAATCAAGGAGAACCCTATAAAGATCAATGCATAAGACTGATACATTTTAATTTAAGGACATATAACATCTCATATAGTCGGACAAGCCATAAATCCAGTCAACATCTGTTGGCTGTGTGGGGTCAGTCTGCACAGTGGGACTTCCTTGTAAGTCTGACTACAAACCTGACAGCCATTACAAAGTCTTCACCTCCTCTGTCATAATGACTCTATTAAAGCAGCTGCTGGCTGAAGCAGAGAGTTGGCCAACCTCTCATCTTTGGATACACTAAAATGAGATTGTCCGCTCTGATGATGTAACCCAAACAAACCAGATGTTCCCTTTCAAGATCTCCATAATTATACTGCAATCTGAGGAAATCAGCCTTTTTTTATCTCGAGGGGACAAGGTAAATTAAACCTTAATCACAATAAGATGAGCCCGATATCTCAAGATAACGGTATAATTAACCTGTAATCTGCAGATAACAGCATAAAAAATGCAAGCATGCATGGCTATCCATCCTGCAGCTGCACCATTTTTTATAATCCACTGAGTGCATGTTGATACCGTTTTCTCACACAGAAAGTTGAATTTTTATTTGTTTAATGCAAAATGCTCAAATTGTATCTTACTCAAAAATCAGCCACGAACATACTTTTGCAACCTTTTGATGCAGATTTAGGGAAAAGACATTAAAAGACTTGTTGGCCTGCTTGTCAAGTATTTGCAAACACACTCATTTTTACTTTTTTACTTTCTCTCTGTGTTTCAAGCAAATTGACAGAAGAGGGCAGCAAAGCTTTATTAGGTTTTTGAGTTTTGAAATCTGTCACAACACAAAAGATATCTAACTTTTGTCTGAAAAAAATAGTATCTCACCTCTCTCTGTTCTCTTGGTCGTCTCCTCATACTGGTAGAGTCTGCTCATCAGCTCCTGCTTTTCTCTCTCCACGTTCTCCTTCTCTCTCTCAATGGTCTGCCTCCTCTTCATCTCACTCTGCAGCCGATCCCTGCAAACACATCAACAATACGCACCAAAATTAAAATCCGAATATCTAGTCCATTACAGTAACACACAGTAATGTTTTGAATTATTAGCATTGTCTTGAACTTGACAACTCCACCTCTCCATCTGCTTCTGCAGCCTCTCGTCTTTGGCCTGAGCCTTCATCTGCTGGACCTCGATGGTGTCGGGCTTGCGGCGGCGCATGTACAGCTCATGGTTGCCCATGCACAGCTGCAGGATGCGCTTGTTGACTAGCAGTCGTGCAACGTAGAACACAAAATCCTGTGAAAGAGATAAAAACATCATGTCAGGGACAGTGTGGTTTGGTTTTATGCATAAAAAAATCAGCTAGCTGGCAGCATCCAAGGTTCATCTATTAACCTCTTAACAATTTTTTTAATTCATTTTCAATTTTTGTTTGCATTTAAGCCCTCATCAACTTTGAGATTTTGGACTATTTTCCTTGTAGATTAGAAAAAAAACATCCAAAATACACATTAAGGCTTTTAGTTTATTGCACATTTCTGATCTAGAGATTTTCGCAAAAAGTGCAATTTATAACTCAGCCTTAATTTGTTCCCCATAGTCTGTTGTGTCTCCCCTTAAATGTGCCACAATAAGACCCAAAAATACACATCCCCCCTAAAAATGTGCATAGAAATTTAGCTAAAAATAATACTTGAATATCTGCATTTTCGATGAGATTTATCCAACTTTAACCCTGTTTATTTTTCTGTAATCCTGTACCACATTAATGCTGCTCAAAGATTGAAATATGCATTCCCATCTAATTTATCTTTGCACATATAAACACATTTGAGGAGCTATTTAAGGATTTTGACATTCATAGAATACTTACAGTAGATTTCCTATCTATGGGCTTGATGATGAATTTCTTATTGTTGAAGGAAACGTTTCTAATTTCACTCCAGGGGAATCCAATCTTCGGAGTCAGCCTGCAGAAAACAGCAGGTTTAAAAAGTTTGTTTCTGTTAAAGTTTAACAGGCAGAAAACTTTTTGAGATTGCCATTGAACAAACTGACACATGGGGTCAGTGTTACATGAAACTAGTGACATGTAACAGAGTTATGTAACATAATTGGGCATATAATTGTAAACGTTTACAAAAGCGCAGTTACTGAGAATAATTCTGTAATTAAATCACAAGTGCTAAGTAAAAAACTCGTGATTACAAGGGGGTTTCATTGAAATATAATCTTATTGGTGAAAAGCATAAATGTTGACTGCAACTTTTATCCATTTGTGTTGCATTTTTTTCCTGTGCAGGTTTTTTTTTGGCATATTTACAAAAATCATGGGATAAATTTGGGATAAATCTGAGCAACAACATCAAGTATAAAATGGCTTACAAGGAGCTGCCTCTCTGTTTAGCTGGGTTGCTTTCCTCAGACAGCGTTCCCTCAAATTTTAGCATTATTTTTAATTTGGGACATCGTTTGAATTTGCACCACTTCTGCTTCGACCCACCGCCCATGTCCAAGTCAGTGGGCAAGAAGGCTGTTCATTGGTGGGAATTTAACGATATTTTGCTTGTGAAATCAGAAAAGGATCCTAACATGACGAACAGTGTGAAGTTTTTTTTACTAACAGTGACGATGACTTCACATTTAAATTATGTCAAACCTAACACCACCTACAGGACATTTACGTAACTGCAATTAGTCAATTAAAATAAAGTCTTCAAGCTCAATTTAAACACTTGTTACAACAAACAATCAAAAAGTAATCAAATGTAATACATAACTCAGATGAAGTAATTAAAATAGGTACATTACTTATCACATTTTAACATAATAACAAGTGATTTGTAACTATTACATAATAAAAGTAATCTTCCCCACACACAAGGAATCAGAGAAACAGGCCAGCGACACTTTGTGTGTCCATGTTGTTGTAGAATTGAGAGATTTGGGTCAACGGCCTTTTCAAAACAACAGCCACGCGGTCAAAAATGTGGTTTCAAACCTGACCGACTGGAAGGGAAGGCAGCAGAGGTCGATGACTGCTCATGTGTTGCCCTAAATAATCTGTATGTTAACAAATACATGTGTTATTTGGAGAGTAAAGAAGTGCTGTTGTGTCCCTGACTAACCTGTCCTCCTTCCCATAGATGTTCAGTCCCAGAGCGTCGACTCCCAGCCACAGAGGTGTGCCCTTCTTGTTCCTGATCTCAAAGTAGTTGATGCCGTACATCTCCAGATCCTGAGAAATCTTCAGGAACTCAAGCATGGCCTCCTCCCTGTTCAGGTTAAACAGACAGATGGAAACATGAGGGATCACATACAGATCCTCAAACTGTATGAACGTAGAATTATTTAAAATTTTCCATGGTGTTAACTATTCAGTAAAAGCTTTAAACTTTTCAGTTTCTTTTGAGTTTTATGGTTTAATTCTTTTAAGACAGAGTTTTGAGCAGGGTTGGCTCTTCTTTGAGTCGCTATAAAACATCAAACCTTGTTGTAATTGTGAAATTTCTTCCTATTGCTACATGCAGCATGAAGGTTTACACTTTGCCAACTCTGATACAATAAATGCATGTTTTTTTATCATAAACAATAAAATCATATCAAATTAAATAAATCAGTCCAGACACCTTAAAATTTAATTGATCTTTAACCAAAATCAAAAACGTAAAGCCGCTTCAAAACAAGAGGATTTAACTTTTGTGCAACAGTGACACACATGGCCACAAGTTGCAACTACAGGATAACCACACAATAAAAGACTATTTTATGTCAGAAGCCAGATTTAATTCAATGAAAGTTTATCTGAGCACATGTTAAGAATAATTTATAAGAATGACAAGAATAATTTATTTAAGCAGCTCAGGAGTAAATCTGTCTAAAGTTAGCTAACAGAGCTCAGCACAGTCATTTTTAACACCAGAGTTTATCACTCACTTCAGCATCCCTCTATGTTCCTCATGCCAAACCTGGATTCTGTCATCCCACTGATCCTTAGACAGTTTGTGTTGTCCCAGCACTCTGAAAGGACAGAAACAAGTTATCAGCAACCTTCATGTACAAAGTAAACAGTCTCTGTGTTCCTCCATAGCTAAATCAAACACAAGGAGCTGCAATAAATTATCAAACCAAGTTTTCTTTTCATTTTCAGAGTAATATTATAAATTCTTTGCCTTATAACCTTACAAATGTACAGAGATCAAAGCAAAACAAACATTTAGACACATAAAAAATATGCATAAAATATTCTTTCCATGCACTGATGCTTCTTAATGGAACAAATATAAATTTTAAAAGACATTAACAAAACAATAGTCCACTCTCATTTGTTTTTCTTCTTCTTCAACGTCTTTAAATTCCAAACACAACCAGCTCACACTCACCTCTTGGGCAGCAGGCGCTCTGAGGACAGGTAACCCGAGGGATTCTCCGACTTGCTGTAGTTTCCATACTTGGCCTGGACGGCGTAGGAGGCCAGCAGCACAGCCGACTCCGGGGGGCAGTAGACTTCCTCGGTCAGAATGTCCTCCTTCACCTGCAGGAAGAAAAGCTTCCGGGTGACGTCCTGGATCAGCTCCTCTGCCACGTCCTCGGGGTAATACTTGGCCCTCAGCTTGAACTGCAGGGGAGTTTCCTTCTTGACATTCTGGGACATCACCTGAAAGCATCAGACCAGAAATAATATTATAATCAAGCCAGATATGTTGGAGAGATTGCAGACTAACGGAGCAATCAATGTGTCAGTCGTCACGCTCTGTATGCAGGTTTACCTTCTTTTCAGGGTTCAACCATGCCACGAATCCTTTGGCATCCACAAACTGCAGCCCGAAGTACCAAGTCTCACGCAGTCCGATGGTCCTGGCAGCCTGAGGACAGAAGAACAAAACATGACAGCAGAGGATCTCAGCCTCCATCTTCTCTCCTTCCATATTTTCATTCCAAGTGACTTAAGGAACAACAGCATAAAGCAGGATTATGCAAAATTGTGCAAATTGTGTGTGGAACAAAAGTTTATGAGTTAAATATACTTTAAAGTCTCAGGACTCCTTGATTAGAGCAGACTTCCTGTCAGGTACAAAGGTTTAGGTGTAATACACTACACAGTGGGCTCAAGGGAAACAGGAAGTGCCATCATCGGGTGGTGACGTCACTTTTCAGTTCAGGTTATTGATAATTTAGCGTCTGGGTGAGAGTTTCAATAATTTGATGGACAGACAGTTTGACTGTCAGTACAGATGGAGACAGTCAGAAATATGTAATTATTTGCTTGTATTGTAAACTCTCCTAAAAAATAAAATTCATCTTATTTGTCTTTATTTGTTTTTTTTTCTCCACCAGGGTAAATTAGAGTATAATTAATGTATATATTTAACTATATTTTAAATAATGGGAAGGTCTGGAAATGAATGAAGTGCTACTTGCATCTAAACATGCTACTGGTGGTGGAAAGTAACTAGTACTTTTACTGAAGTACTTTACTTGTACAGTGAGCAATCTCCACCAACATTATAGAATAAGAAATTATCTCTCAGGAAAACTTTATAAAACTGTTGTCTGCACAAACAGTTTGTTTGTAAATATTTTTGTCAGGGTTGTACTTTTAATTGTAATATTACAGATTATTTTGCTGATTCACACTCAGACCTGGTCAAAGAGCTGCTTCCCGGTGGTGTTGGGCTGGAAGGAAAACTCCAGCTCCGCGTCCATCGTGGTGATCCGAACGTGGACCTACAAAGAAAAAAAAAAACCTTTATTGCCTCATTATAACCTCATTTTAAAACACTCCTACATGTTTCATTCATTAAGGTTCTGCATGGCAAGAACCTCTTAGGTGCATTAAACTTCAAACCTTTTATTTCCATTCATTTTAATTGGTTTCTTTTACTGATATAAATCTGTTTCTCTGAATCCAGCCTGTCTTCTTGGTGTATTTTCAACAAGACAGCAGCTTTAATTTTGCCTTTTCATTACATTGAGAGATACTTATTTTTCCGCTGTAAAACAAAATGATATGGAGCCGTGAAGTGGATTGTTCATAAACCATAATTGCTCACTATCTCATTAGACTTTGGACTACCCTTGCAAGGTGCCACAAGGTTGAATGCAGATTAAAATATCAAAATACTCACTGCTTGCCAAGTTGCCTTTAGACTTTACAGTTGTTCTAGGAATGACCTCTTTCATAACAAGAGAAATCAAACCGACACACATATCTGACTTCCAAGTGTTTCTAGAATGAAATTCAACTAAAATAAGTCTTTTCTCTTTTTTTTGTCCCAAAAAAGCTGAATAAACATAAACTGCCTAACCTGCAGCCTGCAGACTAGGTCGAACTTGTGCTAGTTACACAATCGTTTTATGAAGTTACACTGGAGCACACCCCTGGTGTCATAAAGATAAACCCACTGAAACATGGGCAACAAAACTGGAACATCCATTTGTGAAACGTCCAACTTGTTTCTCAACCGTTTTCTCTCTTTTAAATGATCACATGTGCAAGATAATTTACGTCCTGTTGGTGCATTCCTCAAGGTTAGCCACCACAGCCTGACATAATGATTGACTGCCCTAATCACCATGATGGCTGCAGTAATCTATTACAATCAATCAGTTTGTTGCTGCATTGAACTGGGCGTTTTTTTGATGTGTTGATTGTATTTTTTGTGCATCTTATTTGACAGAACTCAATTCATAAACTACATTTTTCAGACTAACACAATCAATAACTGCGGCCATGACTCATAAATGTGTTTGATTTCAGGTTGGTCTGACATCAGTCAGGTGGAGAAAGACGTCAGAATGACCTCTCAAGAGTGGCTTTCTCCTTGGAGAGTCAATATAAGCACAGAGTTGAAGTCGTAATGCACAGGCAGGCCTTTCTTATCAGTTTACCTACAGACTGATGCTGGACACTTAAGTCACTTGAACTGAGGGCATTTAGGACTTACAACAAAGAAATGTGACACGGTTCCTTTTGTTAAAGATATGAAAAAATTTATAGGACTTATAAACTCAAAGAGACAGAATTAAAGCTGTTTAACCTCATTAGTTTTTGCTGAAACTCACTCTTGATATTTACAAATCACTTATGTGTCGCCAGAAGTTCTTACAATAAAGAACAACCAGCTCTGTGCGACCACTCAGAAAACATATGGCTCAGATTTAACCACGAAGCTTCATTTTAATGGCATTTTTTTCTGTCAGGAATGTGTGCAGCATGGGTCAAACTCTACATTTGGTTAATGAGTAAATGCCAAGAAGGATAAGTGCCTTTTGGAAACGACTTGGAAGCTTTAACAAAGAAAAAAGCGACTAAAGCTGTCAAAATATACAAAAATTAACACTTAAATTTGTGTTTTACTCAATGAAATATCTCAATTACACATAAATATTTAACCAACTCTTACAGGTGAATCTATAAACCCAGAGTCTCCTTTTCTTACTTGGACCAGGAAGAGACATTTTAGTGACGCATTTCATTATCTTGTCTACAGGATCCTGAGTCTTACCGTTTTGGGCATCTTGGCTCAGGTGGGTGGGCGAGCTCCAGCAGAACAAAGTGTTTCCCAGGCTGACCGAGGCTGCAGTGGCCGACTCCCAGCAGAACCTCCACCTGATAAAGACCGCAGCTCCGCTCTGGCTGGCAGACTCAAGGGCAGGGCTTGTGTCCTTTGAACTCAGCTGCAGGTCGCTCGCTGTGATGTGTGGGAGGTCCAACGTGGTTACAATCTCGGAAAAATGACGAACTCACCGACACTGCGAGCGAGAGAGCGAGCGGAAGGGACGCGCAGGCCAAGACGCGCTGCTCCACCCAAAGACAATCACCTGGTTCATCACCTGAATGGCTGCGACCTTTGATCAGAGCATGCATGGGTATATAAACTATGGCGTACTATTTATGTCGCCTGTTAGGAGGTTAATAGACTGAGACGTGAGCTGGCACAAAGAGAAAACATCCAGAGAGCAGCGTGTTTTCAGGCGTTAAAACTCAGGAAACTCAAGAGGTTTCATGTTTACAGACTTTAATGATACTTGAATAAAAACTCAAGCCGGCAGGAAATAAAAAGGACAGATTCTGATCATGTAAACATTCACACAGCTGCGGATTCAGTGGTTTTTTCATTACAAAAATATTCAAACAATCAGTGCATCTCAAGACAACATTTCACTCTAAAATCTAAAGCTGAAACCATTAATGAAAAGTCATCTGACGGAAATTTAATTTGCACAATTTTTGATTATAAAAGTTCCAAGCATCAAGGCCAAAAAGTTTTTGTGGCATCATAACAAGTCTGAAGCCAATTGTAGTGCAATAAGCTGCTTAAACAAGTGTGTTGTTCATCATTTTACGCTTTTGTTCTCACAGATTATACAGGATAATGTAAACCTTTAATTCAAGTAAATACGGCGGAAAAACAGCATTTCTCTCACATGTATTTTGCTCTAAACTCGTGCTTGTGTTGCACTTGATTCTGGTCACATAAAAAAATTTATTCAAAAAGCTGATAAAATTTTTATAAAACTCTCATCCATAACAAAACTTTTTCCCAAGTATGTTTTCCAAGAATGTAAACTGAGATTAAAACTCATCTTTGATTTGAAAATGAGGCTGGTCTTCTGGTTTGAAGTCTTTGTTGGGACGTCCGTCCTCTGTGAGGATGCGTGACGCCGTGTAACCAACGATGGGATACTTCGCCTTGTAGGTGCCTTCAAATACGTTTTCCAGAGACTCCAGCTGTTCGTCTGTGAGGCCCGTCTGTGGACGGAAACATGGAGGACAACTTCTATAAGCACCTGGAATATGTACATACTGTAAACACATTTAAGGTGAACTAGTCACTTGTGATTTTAAGCTATTAAAATATTAATGACTTGATTTGATTATCACATTTGACTCCATTTGAATAATTAAGACAACAAAGTGCGTTTTGGCTGCTGGAGAGGAAAGTAAAGGAAAAGACACTTGTGTCCAAATGTTGAAATGTACAAAGTCTGAGAAAGGAGAAACTTTTCTTACACCTGCAGTCCTTAAAACATAGTTTTTTTGTTTGTCAAAAAACTTTAGTTTTTATGGGAATAAAATGACAACAAGAAACTTTCTTAGCAAACACTGACGCCAAGACTAAGTTGGTTACTTATTTCAGGATCAATTTAAAGGATTCAGTTTTGCCACGTTCCCACACATTATTTTTAATATTGAATGTGTTAGAGCTTATAACATCTGCAGAGGAGGAATTCAGTTTGTTTGTTTGTTAACTTTCAGGACAACTGAAGAACTACGAAACTCTGATCATCAATAAGCAGTTTTATGCTGTTCTGCAAGCAAACGCTCGGGTATCAGATGTGCTCCCCACCCATGGCAATTAACCATGATAAACACACTGTGTCAACCTTTGGGAAACACCGTCGTCCAGACAACTGTGTGGGTGGTGCAGGTGTCATGACAAAACATCTGCTTGAGGTTTGTTTCTGCTGCGCTTACAGTATCTGATGTCAGGTCTGATGGGTCGAGGGACATCTTAGCAACAGCCCGAGTGGAGTCCTTCCCAACCAGGGCGTTGTACGGGGCATCCTTTCCATAAAACTCTACAATGGGTAAACAAAACAGCACCATGAATGCATCATAATCTGTTGACCTAAATTATGAGGATTTAGATTTTTGAGTTAATTAAGGCTAAAACTTGGATGCTTTCTAATTGTCATCAATTTAAATTTTATTTCACAGCTTCATTTATCCAGTTTTGACTGAGAATTATTTTCAAGGGTGTGAATGAAAGGTTTGTAATTACTCTTTCCCTTGGTGACATCAAACACCACTCCTTTTACTGCCAGGTAAATAGGCTGACCCTCCTACAACAGGCATGGAAAAAAACAGTAGAAATACAGGTTAATCCAAACAGACACATAAAAAACTGATCCACAACAACAACACACTGGTTTACAGCACACAAATAAAGTTCACCTCGCTGCCGTCGTATCTCTTCAGCTCCTCCTCAGTAAATAATCGGACAGGTTTGGAAGAAGGTTTGTATTTTAATTTAACTTCTTCAGCCAGAGTCACAGACAGGGCAATAAACAGGACACAAATTCGCGTTGTTGCCATGGTAGGATCGATTGTTTTGGACGAGTTTGATGCGGAAACTCTGCCATCCACTTCCCCTGCTGCTCTGTGGAGTTTGCTGCTGCTGCGTTTAATGCCGTCGGAAATTTTAGGGATATTTGCTCCGTGACTTCAGCGAAGTTAGGACAATCACGATATATACATATATTTTTTTAAGTTGCCTTTACAGTTCCTTTAAGACTTTTTAACATGGATGAAAGCTTTTTTTTTGCAATAATTTGACCGGACCCTGAATTTTTTTCCTTCATTTTGATTAAATGAATTTGTTTGCTTCTCTTTTAAATGAGTAGTTTGATTATCATAAAGTAGATAACTGGACTGGAAACAGCAAGCTTGGTTCTTTCCAAACATCCACCAATATATCTAGAGTTCTATACATTTTGTCAACCATCTTGATTGTTTAAAAAGTACAAACAGTTGCTATTTTCTATCAGTCAATATAAGAAAAAACATATTTTCTAAAATGCCAAACTTTACACTGTTATAAAAGCAATTTAAAAGTGTGAAAAAATACAGAAATAACAGGACAGCCAGGCTACATGTAGGATGTAAGTTAGCTAACTAGCTAATAAGTTAATAACTTATTAGCTGATAAGTTAATAGCTAATAAGGACACTGTGGACTAACTATGGACACCAGCTACAAGTAGAAAGTAAGGTTAGCGAGTGTTTATATTTGCTTAAATGCTTAATTGGGAGTAATTTATAGGGTCTAAGTCATTTTGTTTGCCGCGTTTGTGACATATGAGCGTATAATTTTACAAACAGCGCCGCGTAGTGAGCAGTGAGTGAGAAACAAGAGAAGAGAGCAAGGAAACGCTGCAAGGATCCGAGTCCCAGTGTTGGAACGCGGCCCGCAGCTGCCTCGTTATCGTGGGATGGGCCTTTACGGACGTCGCCAACCCCCCTGGGTGTTTGCTGCGACTCGCTCTGGAGCGGAAAGTGGAGCCTAAACGCGGGTTCAAGGGGATCATATTTCTTTAAAAATGTACCTGCGAATTATTAAAACTTATTCTCAAACTTCGCGCGAATAATCCGCCCGTCCCTTTGAAGTACAGAGGTACCGGTAGTTTGTGTCATTGAAGTACGAGAGGAATGCTGGGAAAAGAAATTTCATACCAGGAGGTAAGACAGCGTAACAACTTCCTGTATGTCTCTGTGTGTAAAGTTAGTAATGTCAGTGTGTTGTTTCGATATCTAACACATGTCAATTATAAACGGAGATGATAGTAAAGTAACTGTAACGTCCTAATGACGCTGACGGTCCCAAACCGTTCAGGTGACATCATGTGACCAGAGCTGCTGCGGGCAGCTTCCGGTCACATGAGCTGAGCTGACTTCAGGCTTTCTGTGAGTCTGCATGGTCATTAGGCTGAAGTTGCAACCTGCTCTTTTAAAAAACAAACATGATATCTGCGCCAAAATACCAATTAAATGCTAAAAATAACTTTAGGACGCTGTTGCAGTGTTGTTATTCTGAAGAACTATTCAATGAAGACCAGTAAATACAACTGTTATTAAATTAAAAGGGGTGAATTTTAGTTTTTTTAATGTTTTTCTGTCAGTAATTCAAAACAACACAAGTAGAGTAACGTTTTTAATATTGTTTTGATGTCTTTTTTAATGTATTTGAAAGGAAGAAGTGTTTAAGTGAATTCTACTGTATTTATTTTTACTCATCGTGTCTATAACATGGAGATACAGTATCTTTTCACACAAAGGGCACATGACATAAGACCTGAGAGACATGAAGGACAGACCTTGACTATTTTAAACAACTTCAATCTTGGAGAACGCAACAAAAATACAGTTTTGATAAGTTCAGAAGAAACACAAAAGTTATATTTTCTTCATGATCTGGTCTGACAGCTTTGTATAATGTAATTAATACTCGTCATAATTTAATGTTACAATGTTTTACAGCTCATCAGACCAAAATTTAATAAATTACTTTGATTAACATCATAATAAATTAGTATTATTTGATTCTGAATATTTGTACATAAGCTTTATTTAATTAAAATACAGTTTTTAACTACTTAATTACACTTAACTCACGTTACTTATATTTACTGAGTAAGGTAGGGAATTACTTATGAGATACTGTTGTAGTTAAGACAAACAGACTGAAAAGGATGTAGTTTAAAAACAAGAGTGCAGATTACTTTAAAAACTTTCTTTACTAGTTTTACAACTTGTAATTTGATGCATAAGTATAACTTGAATGCGTAGGCTGTTTTTTTCATGGTGGTACTGCCACTTTAAGAAGTTTTGCGTACTTTCTCCACCACAGCTTTAATCCTTAATGTCCTTTTCAAACCTCACAGTTCAACGATGATGCTGATGATGACAATGAAGGTGACGCACAGTCTCCAGACTACTTTGACGACGCCATTACTGATCACCTGGAGCCTGAGGAGGACAACGGCAGCATCTCACAAGGTGAAAATTGGAGAGACGCCTCTGTGCCAACATGATGGACGCTCTTATCTGAAACATATCACAAGTTTAGTCATTTTAAATCGATCACTTTGCTTTAATGAGCTGCTAACCTCAGATAATTCCTCTAAATCTTGGTTTTAGTGTCCAGTGAAGTTCAGAAAGCTGACATAGAAGCTGAAAAGATTTAGTACAATTACATTCACACTATTATAACGTTTCACTCAAGTGGTTTGGCCCATATTGCAAGCATGTTTTCCCTCTTTCTCTCCTTAAAGAGGAGGATCTCAGGGGAAGCAGCACATCGAATCGAATCAGCAAAGCCTGCCTGAAGAACGTCTTCACCGTGGTGCTCATCTTCGTCTACCTGCTGCTGACAGCTGTGGCCATGTTCCTGGCCTACCAGACCATCTCAGAGTTTCTGGAAAAACTCAAGAATCCTGTTATGTCTGTTACATACAAAGAGGTGGACAAGTTTTCACCCCCAGGTTTGTGTAAATAACACACATATTATACTAAATACTCAATAATGATGCATATACACTTTGGAGGTTAAATATTTGAAGTGAACAACTTCTATCTTGACTTACAAGTCAAGAACTTGCTGCTGTACATGAGATAAAACGTACAATAATAGTTTTTTGGGTTTTTTTTTGAACAGGTATTGCTCTCTACCCTGGAAAAGCTCAATTGTTGAGCTGCAAACATCACTACCACGACTACATCCCACCTTTAGTGAACCCAGGAAAGCCTCAGGAGAAAGACTGCGTGATCAATGAAGTGACTTACCTCGGACCGTTTACCAATGACACAGAGGTCAGCCATTAAGACACGCAGATGATGATTGTATGGACATGAATTGCAGGTCACAGCAATATACAGGCATGAAAATCACTCACCTTTTGGCGAAATTCGCCGTTTTGAAACCAAAATGGGGGGGGTGTTTATGGACGGGACACGGAGGTACACCAGAGATTATCAGTGAACTGCGAACATGTGTGCGCGCCTGAAGGCAGCCTTGAATTCAATAAAAAACATTCACTTTACAAGTGTGAGAGCATGGAAATATTAGCGTGAAGGGCTTCGTATCACCAGTTTTTTCTCTGGGAAGGTAGGGGAATACTGCCACCTGATTGGTGATTGGTTAGTGAAGGGGAATACTGCTACCTGATTGGTTAGTGAAGTGTACAAGCAGTTTGCTCGTGCAGACCAAAGCATTCGGAAGCTGAAAAGAAGACGCCTCACCGATTTGGATATTTCTTATATATCATAATGTGACCATGTATAGATACTTTATTATACATTCATACTGTCTTGTAATTCTGCTTGATTTTTTTCTGGAAATGCATCAGATTGATGCCTTTAAATATGAAATATTCAAAATTTTCTTCAGGGGGAGCATGTACCCGGACCCCCTTAGAGGGGTCGTATCCCTCTCACCTTTTTTACCCCTGACCCATTTTCATGCCTGAATACAAAAATACCTGAAAAAAATCAATGTATTTCTTTAGAATGTAAAAGTAATCCGAACATTTTAAAACAAGTGATATTTTGTTGGGTTTTAAACGATGTTGCTCTAAAAACAGAGCCGACTTTTAAAGAAAATTCACTTTAACTCTCAACTTCATTTCAACAGAAAAAAGCCATGGTTGTCCGCGGTCCATCTGACGTCAGAAACAAAGAGTTGATCTTCATGCAGTTCAGTCAAAATGAAACAGAAGAGGACTTCAGCGCCATCACCTACATGCTTTTTGCCAAGTTTAGTGACCTGACTCGCAGGTAACAAGTCCTGATCCTGAGACATCTGACTGTTTTGGCAGCTGAAGGTCACACAGGATGTGCACATGCTATTTCTGATTTCACCCCGGTGATGTAGAGGCTCACAACACTGATAATGAACTGACAGCCTGATAGTTTCCACAGGAAAGTTTGTCGTCCACACGCACACACACGCTCTTAGGTTTCTAGGAATAAACACCACAGAGAAGCTGCACACACACATTTACACCCTGCTTTAAAAGCTCAGAAACAACTTTATTTCTTAAATAAACTAAGGAAACGAAATTCACATGCTAAATTCTTGTTAGCCTTTACAGAGCATGAATAAGACCTAAAAAAAGAAGATTTATTTTTATGCATCAGCGCCAGCAGCAGCCATGGGGAGAGGGATCGTGTTTTCAGCTGGTTTTTCTGTCTTTAATATCGCATATTGACGTAATATATTGAATAAGCTATTTGACCCAGTCTGATAGTAGATGGTGGTTTTTATAACTTCAGTGTTTTCTTGTTTTTTCTCACTCTGCAGTGTAAATAAATCCAATTTCATGAGGGATTGTGAGAGGAATTACTCCATGTGGACCTTCTCCGGAGGATTCAGGACCTGGGTTAAGATGTCTTTGGTGAAAACGTCAGGGAAAAGCAATGAAGCTATCGAGTTTCGTCAAGAGGTATTAATATCCGACCAGCGTTTACCTGCATTCTTTTTTTTAATTAACATCGACAGGTTTACAGTTATTCACAGGTCTGACAGGTGAATAAACCTATGGCAATAAATATAATTTCTTTAAAAAAAAAAAAAAAAGGAAGATAAAAACATCACAGGAATGTACAGACACAGTCATGACACATGGCATTTAAGGTGATACATCTACTGTTTCCACGCCAAACCACAAAGCCCTGCAGTTATAATTTGTAAACTATCAGGTCCCAAGTAAGCTATGCAAGGACTCCATACTTTATAAAACTGAAAAGGTTCCTCTCTTAAATAAAAGCTGAGCGCCTCTAATGGCACAAACCCTAGTACACTACCGTAATTTCCGGACTACTGAGCGCACCTGGGTATAAGCCGCAGCCACTAAATTTAAAAAGAAAAAAGATTTTGTACATATATAGGCCGCACTTGTCTATAAGCCACAGATGTTCACGTAGTAACATGGGATATTTACACAGAAAAATATAACACAGAAAGATTTTTTTAACTTTTAATTAAA
>JAQMCX010000015.1:2725740-2763592 GCA_029814765.1 Acanthurus leucopareius
GTCTGATGTGACGAGGCTGAGTGTATTGGCGACATGAAGCTCTTTAGCCCGTAAAAAGCCATAAATTAGCCGCATCACTGTATAAGCCGCAGGGTTCAAAGCGTGTGAAAAAAGTAGCGGCTTATAGTCCGGAACTTACGGTACTTATCCACTGAGTGATGCTAGGAGGTTCCTCTGATACTCACTTTAATAAAACACATCTTCTAGCACAGAAAAGAAGGATTTTGAGGAGTTTTAGTGGATTTAGAGGAATATTTGGAGGATTATGTACACCAAGAATGCATGATAAGTGACCAAATATATCATTGATTTCTTTAAGAACAGCATCCCAGAAGTCATGGATATATATATATATATATACACATTCCAATAAACAGTGAATGTATGTACCTTCTGTATTCTTGCACTTATGACATAACTTTGACAGAGCTGGGTTGATTTTATGACGTCTCACTGGGGTGATATGTAATCTATGGTTTATCTTGAATTGCAGTTCTTTTGCTCTGTTAGTAGTAAAACAATTAGAGATTTCGTCAGATATCATTTCACTCCTCATCCTCAATTTCAACACCAAAGTCAGCCTCCCATTCTGATTTAATTTTAACTGTATTTTCTTTTGTCATCCCATAGAGTTTTCTGTAAAATCGTGTTACTAATTTGATTGTTAGTTTGGTTAATTACCATTAATAAATATTTTTTCTAGAGGAGAGACTGTACCACAATATCGAGATCGTTTAAGGTTCGATGTACCAAAGTTGAGTAACTGTAAATACCTAAAATAATCCATGAGTGAGATCTTGTGCCCATTTTTAAACTGATCAAAAGTCAAAACTGACCCATTTTCTACAATGTTTCTTGAAGCTTTCATTAGACCATACATTAAAAGAGTTCCCTTCAAGGTCAGGAGGGAAATCTGGATTAAAAAATACGGGGGACAGTCAGTGGGGACATAGTGTTTTCATTACCTGCATTCTTGATCAAAACTGATTTTAAAAGCATTTTTTTGTTTGATCTTCTAGTCAGCTGTGGTGAAATTCAACGACAAAAGACCTGAACCGGAGAAAACCAATCAGCTCTTCTTTGTCGTCTTTGAATGGCGAGATCCTTTTCTGCAAGAGATCCGACTGGTAAGTTACCAAAGACACATAATCCTCCTCAGAATTCGTCTGGTTGGTGTCCGTATCCGTGTGTCAGTCTGTAATGCAGCTTTGGTTTCATCTCAAAACAGATAGTGACTGCAAATCCCTGGAGCTCTGTCGCCATTCTGTGTGGGGTCTTCATGGCTCTCTTCAAGGCTGCTGACTTTGCCAAACTCACTATTAAGTGGATCATCAGGATGCGTAGGAGGCATCTGAGGAATAAAGCTCGGGAGCTGAACCAAATAACTGATAACTGAAGCGATGACGCATTCTGACAAAGGTCCAAATGATCCAAGTGATTGATCTGAGTTTTGTTTTCTACACTGTTGTGTGTTTTTGAGGTCACTGAATGCAACATTTTAAATCACTGGGAAGAATATATTGAGCACTAAGAAATGTTTGTCCATAACATGAACTAACTATTGTTGTATTTTAAATAGAAGAGATATTTTCTGATACATTCCTAAAAATATACATTTTTTTTACATACAGAAAATGTTATTTGAAGCTAAAACTTAAACTGTTTGTCATGGTTTGAGAGCTTTTAAGAGGATTTTCAAAGGTATGGCTGTTTCAGGTGTAAAACTAAGACAATGTGAATTTTTTGTCAACAATTTGCTGACTGGTCCTTAAATGTTTAATTTTATTTTAAAGGAAATATTGTCAGAGTATTTCATATTTGTGTCCTAATTTTTTCATCAGAATATTTCACTCATATGACAAGCATTATGTTAATAACTAAAGGGATTACTACTTTTCCTCAGTCCGACCTGCTGTTTATTTTTGCAATGTTTAGGCTA
This sequence comes from Acanthurus leucopareius, assembly GCA_029814765.1. Lineage (NCBI taxonomy): Eukaryota > Metazoa > Chordata > Actinopteri > Acanthuriformes > Acanthuridae > Acanthurus > Acanthurus leucopareius. Next base: position 2,727,680 of record JAQMCX010000015.1, read on the forward strand.
ACTCGGTCTTACTGCATTGTATTTTTAATTGTTTTTGAGATATTATTATCAATTTGTTCTTTGCTGTTCAACTTTACTTGAATTAATGTGGTAATAGTGTTTTTTAATGATGTGTCCTACAAGCTATGTTTCTAGAAGTTTTAGAAAATAAAATATATATTTTTATGCCTTTATTTTACAGTCTGTGGTGAAGAGAAACTCAAACCCTGAACGTTAGATTTACACACATCTTTCCCTTTTAAACCCTCTCAACAATGGAAATGAGCTTCAATAAACAATTGTGAGTTATTGTTGTTGATGTTTTTAATCACATCACTGATCTTTGCTTGAACAAACAGGTATTTGCATAGAAACCTGTATTTGTGCAGTAATATAAAATGTTGACAAAAGTCTTCTTTTCAATAGCATGTAAGAATTATCCATAAGTAATGCTTCGATATTGCTTCTCTACTTCCCTACATTACTTCTAAAAAAAGCTTATAAATCTAACTTTTATAAAACTGCACAATTAGACAAAATATTTCTGCATATATTTCTCGGTGGGCGGTTTCCCCTAACGGCGATGTTCCTGAACGCACCATGAGTTGTAGTTCAGTTGGGGGCGCGGAGGAGGATGTTGTTAGCTTCATCGGTGGATTACTAAAAGGCAATACTTGGATGTTTCAAAGGTAGTCAAAAGTCACGTATCAGTGTAAATAATGTATAGAAACATTTTTTCTCTGCTGTATCCCCTCATATTAATGATTAGTGAGTAATTAAAACTACTTCAGTTGTGTAACGGTGGGGTCGCTGCTGGCTAACATGTTTCTGCTAGCTTGCTGAACTAGCAAACTAGGTTCTAGCTTTGATTTACAATGTTATATCTCAAAATTAACGTTATGCCAGGACTCAAAGTCACTATGTCTGTTGCTTTTTATGTGCTCGTGGATCCAGTTATCACACAAATAAAATAGCAGACATGATATTACAGCTGTGCAGCTAGCTACGGCTAAGCTAACAACAAACAAGCCCCCTACCTTTGGTTAGCCGACTAAGTTAGTCACAATGGAGTTTTTAATTTTACAATGAGTGTAGACAAAGACTTGCTTTCTGAGCTAACTGTGCTCGCTTTATAACGGTATATTTAACTCTAGTTTTCATTGCGAACTGGCCATGTGTTGTGCAACTTGTGTTTATCACCCCTGCATGAATGGAAATGTTAGCAAGCTAACAGAAGTCACTTTTGTTCAAAATGCTTTGTGCAGACGTGATTTTATTGTCTCTTTCTTATTCCACCATAGAGTGCTGAAGAGTTTCTGTTTAACATAAAAGACAACTGTCCTTTTCAGTTTTTGCATGAGGCTTGCATTAGAAAGTGGTCATAAAGCATCTTATAGATGAATCCATGTCTGTTTACAAATAGATAGATAGATAGATAGATAGATAGATAGATAGATAGATAGATAGATAGACAGCAAAATTTTAACAGTAGGTGGATCATTAGCTTATATCAGTGTCTAAAGGTTCATTTGGTATCTTGCACCATCCTGCACGCTGCTGAGAGAGAATATGACCCATGGATTAAAATCATATTATTAATAGCTGCCCTCTGCTGCTTTGGGAGTGAAGAGAGATGGTGATGGAGGCATTGTGAGTCATAGTGTAATGAACATTAGATGACATTATTTCCTCAACAGAATACAAGGAGAGGTCAAACTACTGATAATTTGAGCAAGAAAAAGCACTTAAATTATATTATGTTCCCCCACTGCCGAGGGTCTGTGTGGCCAAATCATTTTGTGTATAAATAAAATGATTACAATAGCTACTTTTATGATGAAAAGATATTTCCCTTTTCATGAACTGATTTCTCTTCGTCCTGCATCTGAACCAAAACTGTTCTGGAATTACAAAACTTTGTTTGTTTTGCAAATGTTTTTTGCCTTAAAAAGCACAAAAGCTTTTATGAAGAAGACAGACTGAGTGCTCTAAAACTTTTTCTGAACTTTTAATTTAACTCAAATCACATAAACCCCAAACATCTTAAATTAGAACAAGGTCTTTGTGTGATTCGTTGCATCTTGTGGAGGTGATATTAGTGTAGAAAAACCAGCAGCCACAGTCCTTTGAGTTGCAGCCAGTGGTGTAAATGTCCTGACCCGTTTGTGGATGTTGGACAAGTCCAGACATAGCTCTGATGCTGGTTTGCCTCCGTGACCTCCTGGCCGTTGAGTTGCTCCATCAGCAGACTGGAATTAGACCAGCGCCCAGGTTGAGCTCTGTACTGGCATTTAGCCATGTTGTTGACAAGGGAGGTGTCTTTGTTCATGGAAATTAAGTCTTGAGCTCCTTCTTCTGCATTGGTTTGATAAGTCTGTATTGTTGCTGAAAGCCGTACACACTTTGTCCACAAATGTAGTTTTTTTTTGGTTGGTTGTTTGTTTTTTTTACATCCAGCAGAAGTTAAACCACAATCACCACATCACATATATTAATAAACGCTTACCTTAAAATTGTAATTCAGGATGGTTTTGTAGAACTTTGTAGCTTTGTCCTTCATTAACTGTGATTGATGAGTCTTTTTACTCTATCAAGTTCTTCTGCTGACAGTCATGGGTTAATTTCCATCTGTGTTCAAGATGTCGAGAGTCAGAAAGTGCATCCTCTGTGAAACAGTCCATGTCTCCAAGCAGGTAATTCACCCTCAAGCATTATTCACGCTATGAATGTATCAGTGCTGTGTGATTTCATGTGTTGTGCTTTTCTTACTGCAGTTTCATGAGTTTTTTGACAAATAATTACAAAGGATTTGACGAATAAATCAAGTAATCAGTTGATCTAAAATATAACAATGAAAATTTTAGGCGTTTGCCAAGTTGATGGATGCCTAAAAAATAGTTTTATTTTCATTGTGAATTTGCAGGAGATGGATGAGCACATGCGAAGTATGCTGCACCACCGTGAACTGGAGAAGCTTAAAGGCCGGTAAGTTGTTGCTACATTATTCCAAAATAAATATTATGCACAGATATCATGTAATTCCATTTGATGAGTAAATTTAACACTGATATTAGTTATAGGGAATGTTTGGTTTCCCAAGAAGTCATGAATACTAATTCTACTAAATACACATATCTTTCAATAATGAGGGTTACGCCATATATGAACTAGAAATGTTATGAAAAAAATTTTGACTTTGTTTCAAAAGTTTGTCCGAATCTATTTGGGTCACGAGACACGTGTGCACATGGACACGTGTTCATCACCGTTATCGAGCAAGTGGATATACAGGCAGCTGTCTCAACTGTGGCATATATATTTAGACACAATCTCTCCGGAACAACAGGCATGACCGATAGAAGGCAACTGGCCGTCTTGTGACTCCCATGTCGATTAATGAAAGTATGCAGCCTGTTGCCGAGATGCAGGAATCTGGGATGGAGCAAATACTGTTGCTAAATTACAGGGGATTTCGTAAAACCATTGCTATGAGAATCAAGTTTATTGCCAAGAAGATTTTTGCATACAAGGAATTTTCTCTATGTTTTTTTGTGCATAAAAAATTGAAAGTAGAAGGATCTAAATAAAGATAGAAAGCAGGTGAAGAGGCATAAACTGTGAGCATAAGTTATGATTATTGCAGGGTTAATTTAAAGAGTTTTGTGCAGGAATGTGCAAAATATTGACCAGAGAATGTGCAACAGTTCACTTTATGCCTTATAATATATATTTACTTCATCCAGTGATCAGCACCTCTCTATAACTGTCGGTGTGTGTTACTTTTCCATCATATAAGGTGAGATAGTACTCCAGAAAGATGTGTGTTAATGTAAGGTGTTAAATCAGGAGGTGTAAGTTGGCATAGACCTTGTGTTAATGCACTGTGTGGTGTGTATGAGGTGAAGAAGAGTCAGGGTCAATGGGGATCCTCGTTGTTTTGTCAATGAAGCAGCAGTTGCTACCTTATATGATGTCTTTAAGAACATGATGGTCAGATAATTCTGCAAAAAGTACTAACTTTTGGATTTATTCCAAAAAAATTACAGATTTACAACAGTGCATGGTGATTTAGAAAAGTGCATGAACCAGAATGTGAAGGCTGAGCTTAAATTTAGATGCAGCTTTATGTGAAGGGCCACGCGGACTTACAAACTGCTATTCCAGCAAAGGAATTCTTCGTCACTTATTCAGGTTCCTTTTACTCTCACCACCGCCACTGACCAACTATGTGTGCCTATCTCATCTCATGTAACCCTATCTTATTGATAAAGAGTTTGCCAGCTGCACGAGAGGTCAAAAAATGGCAGCGTGCCATGACACAGAATCTGAAAAAAAGAAATTGAGAAGGAGCCAGTGAAAGTCGCTGCCCCTATCAGAATCACAAGATGACATACTTGGGAGAGGTTTTTGAAGCAGAAGCGACGAGCAGCTGCAAAAGGCTCCGGTTACGCAGGCTTTGCTCGGGATTGGTTGACAGGATGCTCGGGCCTGTTTTAATAACACATGCCGGCCCCGGTTAGCTGGGAGGGGGTAGGGTCCTGGCACTCAGAGAGAAGTGTGAGGTCAAATACAGCCATTGCCTTGTGTAGAGTCTCAGAGCACCGCGGACACCAACATGAGAGCACACTAGGCTGAGGGCGCCGTGCCTCGCTGTCCTCCTCCGCCGCCGCCGCTGCCTCGTGCCGTGCTGCTCGGCCGGTTGTGGTTGCTGGACATTAACAGCTAGATCAGCATGTTGTCTGGGTCCAGCCTGGCTGCTCCTCCTGCCATCGCTCTGCCACTTATGGCCTGCTGAAAGAAAGAAAAAAACATGATCAGGAAGATAAAGATTTTGCCTTTTTCATTTGTTTTTTTGTTTTAAAACTACAAGAGAAAATTACAAGTTAGCTACCTCCTGATCTGTGACAGATAGAGAATTTGGACAAGTTACTGTTTTAAAGGATTGTTGAGTATTCTCCTCTCCTGCTTTTATTTTGACTTTAAAGTATAACTGAAAGTAGAGCCGCGGTACATTGTTTCGGGCTCTGCAGGAAAGAAAAAATCAGACTAGATAATAAAAACCATGCCTGAAGGAGCGATTGAACGGCCACTGTCGCCTTCCCTCCCCAGGGACTGCGGACACGAGTGCAGAGTCTGCAAGGTAACGGTGGTGAGCCTGACTGATTACGCCAGCCACATTTCCAGTCCCACGCACAAGCAGAATGTGGAGGCTGCAGAACAAAAGCATGCTGGGAACAAACATGAGGAGGACTACTTCGATCAGGTCTTAGTGGATCTGATTGAGAAGAGAAAAGAGCAGATCAGGTAAGACAGTCATGCTTTAAAATTCCTTTTTTTAATGTACTTTAATAGCTTTTCTAATTGAAGGAAGAATAATAGTAGTGTTTGTTAGTGTGGACAGGTAAAAATATACATTTTGTTAAAATTATTTTCTTTTAAGTGCTTATAATAAACTGCTCAGTAGGTTGTTTGTGAATGAATATAAATAACAGCAGCTCTTTTTGGATGTTTTTTAGCAAAACAATCAAATATAATATCTGTCCACATTTCATTTTGATCATTAGACCAGGGCTCAAAGAAATATTGTCATTTTTAAAGCTAAACTTTAGTGGGGAAATACTTATTTTACAGTATTTCTTTGCTAAACTGTTCAACACCAGCCTAAGATTGTGTTGTTTATGTGATTTAAACACAAATGTAACGGTGAGCGATGCGTCACCGGCGCCCGTTTGTGTGTGCATGTGCCATGTATAGTCACATTTTGCACAGCGGTGCGCACAGGCCTGTTTTAGCTGCTGCTGCTGCTTCAAGTTGATCTGTGGCAGGAGTCGTATGTCAGGGCTGCAGCCTAAAAAAAAAAAAAAAGCGTGACTGCACTCACAAAGTTCAGACACATGCTGCCTAAAGTTTTCCGGCTTCTAGAAATAGCAAAACACAAAACTCCTCTTCAACCCTCTGATATTCTCAGTTATTAAATAAATTCCACAGATGTTTCTCTGACATGAAATAGTGGTTTAGAGATTGTAAAAACAAACACATGTTAAAATTGTTGGAGGTAAAAGCTGGTATTTAGCTGTCAGCTGCTGGATCTTCTCTCTCTGTAGGTCACTGCTGTAGGTCACACTGTGAAACAATCCTTCACACCTGACCACAGAGATGCAGTTACCAGGGAGGCTTTTTTAAGTCTTGTAAAACTGATTTAAATATTTTTATGCACTTTCCCGTTGCAGCCAGTGACTCTTAAACCTGCTTTAACATTTTTATGCCACTCATGGCAGCACAAACAAGCTGTGAAGAACTGTGACATTTTGTATTAAGGATAATTTGCATGCAAACAGTTGCCTGATTATAAAAATGTATGTCCAATAATTAATTTTAATATCTGCCTGCTGAGGCTGGAAGCATTGTTGTTGTGAGAATAAACAAAAACAGCAAAATAACAGGTCGAAAAAATTAGAAACAAGGAGCTTTAAGGTGCTAAAACTCTCTGTAGAGACAAGCATGAAGGCAGAGTGAGGTTGTTCCTGAGTTCATCACCACAAGTTCCCACTTTTATATACAAAATATTATATGATCCATTGTAAAAATAGAAGTAGTGACTCTCCTGACCAAAGAAATCTGTCTTTTGTTAAGAAAAGAGAAAGAGGCTGCTGCCGCAAAGCTGGCAAAAGACGAGGAGGATCGAAGGAGAAAGGAGGAGTTTCAGCAGAGGTTAAAAGACGCTAAGGAGCGATACCGGATTGTGGATTGTGCCTGGCAGCAGCAGCAGCAGTCATCACAGGGGTTCAGTGAGTCCAGTCACCAAAATCCCTGGTACAGAAACAATCGCTATAATGCAAGACCAGGGAATGTACAACCGTGGAATCAGGTTAAACAGGGGAAGAGCGCCACCTGGCACGCTCAGGAGCCTCCCAACTTTCAGAGATGGGCGTCTGGGGAGTTTGCCGGTGGAAACTTTCACAGCCAGGCCGACTGGAGAAACAAGCAGTGGAATCAGGGTGCATTTCCCGGCAACCACCGAAGTCGACTGCCTTGGCTCAGCAGCGGGGGCAGCAGTAACGGGATCTACGGCCGAAACAATATTTCCCAGAATCCCCATAGGTGCCGACCCGTGAGCCTCTTGGAGACTCCTTCTATGTATCCACCTCCACCCACTTTTTTCTCTCAGTTTCATAATGCAGGAAGTTATCAAGGAGGTCAGCAGGGTGAGGGGCTTCACAACGGGGAGGGACAAACAGCAGAATCCGATCACAACAGTAGTAAGAGCTCTAAGACCTTTGGTAGCAACCCAAAGCTAGACAAAGCCTGTCGCTGGTCACCTTACCCGGTCACAAAGAGCTTCGAATCCATACCCCATAAGGACACCAACCCAAACTCATCAGAGAAGTACCCCAAAGTCCAGCAGAACCAGAAGCAAGACAAGGTGCCAGAAACGAATGCCTTCAAGAGGCAGTCCAGACCTGAACAAAAACCAGGGCAGTTTACTTTGAACCTCCAAAACAAACCCAGAGATCGCAGCAGCAGCAGCGGCAGTAGAAGCAGCAGCACTCAGAGGGAAAGTCATCAGAGCTCTCCATCCCTTTCCTCCAATCAGAGGGCAAATAAGCCATTTCTGCATAAGGATAGCAAGAAGTCTTCAGTTTTTGGTTTTGATGTTATTGGCAAGGCTTCCAGTCAGGCACATGCTCAATCAAAATCAGCCCCGAAGCAGAGTGTAATCACTCCCAAGGCTCCGTCCACTGGACCCATCCTGTCGAGGAAAGAACGGCAGCTCCCAGAAACGCTCAACAAGGCCCGACAGATTGTGTTAGAAAAGAGGGGCTCTTTAGATAACTCCAGAAACAACAGGATGGAGGTGACGCAGCACATAGTGGAGGAGCAGCAGAGAGATCACGCACAGAGTCAGATGGGAGTGAACAAAGAAAACAGCTGCATGCAGAATGCCTCCAAACCGAATCTACCGAACTCAGTCAGGCCAGAAAAGCCCACGTTGCAATCTTCAGACGGCAGCCAGTTTCTCCAGTCATTGCAAGTCAGCACCTCCACCATGGATATCTCCGAACCTGCAGCCTCGAGCAGAGAAGACGAGGAGAACAGGAAGAAAGACGAGAAGGAAACATGTCCGGCGGTCCAAAATGAAGCCATGCAGCTGGTTGAAGCAGGGCAGAGCTCTGAGAGTGACACCTCCAGGTGTGGTGAGACGCAGCAGGTATCAGGATCAAACACATCGACTCTCTCCAAACTCGACCTGCCTCCCGTTTTGAAGCGTGACCTCACCAAACACATCAGCTCCAAGAGCAAAACCGGCAGCCACGAGCCCAACCTGAACATCGCCAGGCGGGTCCGAAACCTGAGTGAGTCCCGGAGGAGTGACACGGAAAAAGACTCGGGGCTCAAACCGACCGTTCGGCAGCTCATCAGCTCCTCCGGGTCCCGACGCAACGTGAACTGGGAACAGGTGTATCAGGAGGTCAGGAAGAAGCAGGACAAAGGCAAAGGCATGCCAAGGTTTGGGATAGAGATGGTGCCATTAGATCAGGAGGACCAGAGCCAGGAGGAGGACGACGTTCCCCTGCTCGAAGGTTTCCAATGGGAGTCGTTGATGGACGTCTCCGCCACAGGCACCTCCCGAAAACGCTCCCTATCAGAGAGCAGCCTCGCCCCCGCATCCACTCACTCCCTGTTCACATCCCTGGTGTCAAAGGAGGCAGCGCAGAGAGAAGGTCTGAGCTCGGAGCAGCAGGGATCCTCCGTTTCTCCCAGTATGATGTTCACTCAGGGGGATAAAGACGATCAACGTCAGCAAGAGGTGGAGCAGATGCTGGGTCAGTTTGAAGCTGGAGCACAGAAACAACCAGACAAGCTGACGTCAGCGACAGTGAAGGTCCTCCACAGGTCTGATTCGGTGCTCGGCGACAGCAGTTCGGGGACGGAGCAGTACGACGGCCAGGGAACCGGAAAGAGGCGAAGAGCAGCTGGGGTGAGTAACGAAAACAGCGTTAAGAGGAACTGCACTGATTTTATGTTTCTGTCATGATCCTGATGTTGTTAAAGTACAGACACACCAGATCTGCTATCAGATAACAGATCCTGATAACTTTCTATGAAGAGCAGGAGTTTTTCTGATGGATCTGCTGCACAGTTTCTGTATCTGAATCGACATAATCACAACTTGACTTCAGCTTTATGCAAATACGTCTGTCAAACATGACAAACACTCGCTGAGTGGCGCTGATTCGGTTTCTTCTTCACCTGTTTCTCACTTTCTCTCTCATATTTTTCAAATTGTGTTTCTGTGTGAAACTTCTTTTGCTGCTGTCTTGGCCAGGACTCCCTGGAAGAAGAGATCTTGTATCTCAATGGGACTTTCCTGGCTAAAAAAAGATAAAAGTACTATTAAAGTGTAATATGAGAAAGTTTAAGAGCCAGCTGTCGAGTTAAACTTGCAGCAGCTCACCAATCACCAGAAAGCTTCTAGTCATGTGGTGTGTTCAGGTGCTTCAACGCCAGATGCTTCGTGTCTGTACCATAATGATCACTCTTGTCTAGAAAACTAAAGGAGCACTGAATTAAAATATGTTTGCACGACCAATTGTGTTTATTTGTATGTACTTTGAAACAAACAAGCTCAATGTGACTCTTTTCTTTCTTCCTTGCAGGACGTTCCGAGTGCAGAGACGTCTTGCTTGGAGCACAATAGCAAAAGAAGGAAGGTCAAATCCAAAAAAGGTCAGTATCAATGAGTTCTGCTGCACTCATGAAGTCATATTTATTAAGTGCTTTGTTTAATTGATGTATTTGGAGTGAAATGTTTACGCTTTTGTCTGTAATTTATTGAATCTGCTACGTCATTTGACTATTTTGATAGAATGATTTGATACAATTTGACAGCATTAGTGATCATTTTGTCCTCAGTGCAAAACAGTAAATTCTTTTTAATATTAAAAGACAAGATGAAAACTCTCAGTTGTGTTGTAATTTGTTCGAAGCCACTTCATTTGTTCAATAATGTCTCCTGGACTCTTTGCAGAGCGTTTGCAGATCGATCAGCTGCTGACCGTGTCTCTGCGGGAGGAGGAGCTGAGTCGCTCCCTGCAGACGGTGGACACCAGCCTGATCCAGGCCCGAGCTGCGCTGGAGGCCGCCTTCATGGAGGTGCAGCGTCTCATCGTGGTGAAACAGCAGGTAAAAAAAAAGTGTTTATTTACACCTCTGTGTCGGTTTCAGAGTGTAAGACAGAGTGTTAAAGTCCCCCTCTGAGTGGCTGATTGTCTGCTGGAGTGTTGCCTTGTTTGGAGGCCGGTGCAGGCGAGGCAGATGTCCACAGTTGGCTGAGCTTAGCAAGTATTTGTTGTTTATTATTTTTATTCACTTCCTGAAAGCTCCTGTGTGATTTTTTCCTACTCAGATGACTGGAGAGATGAGCACCCTGAGAAACAAACGCATTGAGTTACTAAAAGGAATGCAAGGTACATTCTCTCAGTTTCAGAGCATCTTATGTTGAATGCAATTTATGACCATAAAACTGAAATATGAAGTGAAATATCATGTTTTTTTGTAAGTATAATAAGTTTTTTTGTGTATTTCTTCTACAGGTAGTTTCGAGGAAGCACCAAAGGTCAAACTGAAAGAAGAAAAGACAGATTCAGTAGAAGTTGAACCACACGTCCCCTCGCCCGTCACATTTCCCTCTGTGACCGACGCCGCCGCTGCTGTTCCCAGTCCTGGTCCTCCTGCCGAGTGCGCCTCCCCTCCCTCCTCCAGCCTTCCCTTCCAGTCTGTCGTGATCAAGCAGGAGCCTCAGTCTCCAGTCCATGTCGGCTCACAGCTGGACCCCAGAGAAGATACAGCACACTTTGCACACAGCACCACTGATCCAGAGCTGCTTGGAGCTCCAGCTGCAGCGCCTCCAACAGGTAACATCACTTGATCTTTAACTGGAGTAAATCAGTTATTTGACATTGTGTGCTCATCAATCACTGATATCATTATATTTCTTGCTAGTCTGCATCCTGATAAGCATGGGCGCAGCGAGTAAAACATTAAATACATTAAAGTTTTCTTGCAATACCACAGATGGACAGTAGGTGGCAGTTGTATGACAAGATATAAAGCAATATGCCAGGAAAAAGCAGAATTAAAGAACACTGCTGTCTAGAAAACATGTTGTAAACACTGATGACTCCACAATATTGAAAAGCAATTGTAACGTTTTATGAAAAAGAGTCTTCGGTACATTATATCTTAAATTTTTTGTTTTGGAGATGGTTTATGAGTTTACAGAACAACACGGTAATCCTGTGGAGCTCTCACATTTAAAAACATATCTCTGTCAAGACTGCATGATCTTTAACCATTAAAATGTTCATGCATTTTAAATTTTGCATCTAAATAAACATGTAAATAAAGATTTAATGAGTGCATGAACAGAATAAAAACTGCAGTGTTCTCAAACTTTTGCAGATCCTTCCCTGAACTCCCAGCAGTCTCCTGAAAGAAAACCTGAGCTTTACCAAACCAGCACAGAACATAACTGGGGGAACTTTAGCGAACCTGCAGAATGCAAGGAGAGTTTGTCAGGACTGGTTGAGTCGACGGAAAAGGCCATGCAGGCATCGAGAAACAGTCTCCTCCCTTTGCCTGACTCCAAAACCTCCTTTAAGCTTCTGTTAGCAGGCAGGAAGGGCTCTGAGGTTGGGAGTGTTGTTGACTGTGGAGCCACGGAGCACCTGGAGCATCCATCAGTCTTTAATCTGCCAGCTTCTCCATCAGAACTGAGGAACGGAAAGCGTGTGAGGAAGCTGAAGAAGAGGAAGGTGCTGAAGAAAGCTCAAGGCACGGAGCAGCCAGAGAGCAGCGACACTGAGCTGGACGGAGAAGCGTTGAGGCCGAGGTGGCCTCGACCTCGCAGGAGACCAAGTGGAAGTTCTCAGGTCAGCACCTCCACTCAGCCGTCAGAAGAAAGAGACGGCGACATAAACATGGAGGGGGTTGAGGAGGAATCTGAGCAGTCGATTCCTAAATCAGACCTCGGTTCCCCTAAACACACGGCCGAGCTTCTCCCAGGAGCCCCTGCTGAACTTTCTCTGAACATAGATTCAGAAGAAGGCATGGAGGTCTCAGCAGCCTGCCAGCAGCCGACCACAGATGCTCCTGTTCCAGCTTCCCCTCCAGCACAAGTCCCAGACTCCTCCAGACCTGAACCCCAGAGCCTGGCCTGCAACGAGGTCACCTCCACCAGTGACATGGATGTGTGTAAATCCTCTGAGAGGTGAGTCTTCACTCACACATTCAAGTTTTAGGACGATAAAATCTTTTAAACCTGTTTGATATCAAGCAAAATACCACACTGATCCTGTAATACTGCATTCTGCCACTAGGTGTCGCATTGAACTCATAAAATTAAAAAGCAGATGAACTGATCAGATGATTCACACAATAACAAGTAAATATAAAGTGATATTAATAGTTATTATATTTAAAATATTCCATAAATGTATTTTAAAGCAAACTTTTTAATGCTGTTAAGTTTTAAATGCAACAAAATGTCACTTTATGTTGAGCAGTGTTACTCATGAAGTGTTACAGGTGTGTTTTAAGGAGCATGAACCCGACACTCACTGATAGAAAACCTGTTTGGAGTCAAATCAAATCAAACTTTGGCTGCCAAAAAGCAAAATCAATCATTATTTCCATCTCTTTTTTTCCACAGTGACGTTCCGTTTCCCATCACATTTCCCAAGATAACAAAAAACTCCTCAGGTAAGTTCACCTCTGCAGAGTTTCTCATGTTACGAGAGACAAGTTATTGGTTTGAAACATGTGGAAATTCTCTCAATTCTGAAAAAAAGAGCCAAGCAAATGACGGACAAGTACAAATTAAGCTTTCTCACCTCAAAACACGCTGTTCTGACTACAAAAACAATACAGAGAGACTGGAGCCTCCTAGAAGCCTTTATATTTAAATAGATGAACAAACATACAGGGTTCAAAGTTCATTCTTAGAAATGTTATAATTCTTTACCATCTAAAAATAGACTCTGAAGAACCCAAATTACTTTTTTTTTTTTTTAATTCTTTTGTGTTTGTGTTTTCACAGATGCATCGTCTGACCACTGTGAGGACGATTTGCCCACAGAGGGCGTGTTTGACGGCCACCAGGAGGCGGTGAACGCCATGCAGATCCACAACGGGCTGCTGTACACGTGCTCGGGAGACCGGACCGTCAGAGCCTTCGACCTGGTGGTGGGTGATGATGAAGAATTTCTGCTGCTGTTTGTCAAGAAATCAGTGTTTTTTTGGACCTTTAGTTTCAACCGAACTGAACAAATTTGTGTTTTTTTTGTCGTTCATGTTGCAGACTCATAAATGCGTCGGTGTGTTTGAGGGTCACAGCTCCAAAGTGAGCTGCCTGTTGGTGTCCGCGGCTCCCTGCCTGCATCACCGCCTTTATTCTGGATCCAGTGACCAGACGATCCGTTGCTACAGCCTCAAGGTGAAAACATCTGCCGTCTTTTACCGTTTTGAGAAAAATATGATGATCTCCAGAGTCAGAGACTCGTGACGTTGGATGTTACAACATAAAACACACAAAAACATAAATTATATTCACTTTATAAGAAACTAGAAATGAAATCTGCTCATGTATCATCTTGGAAATGAAGATTTAAAGGGTTCAAGAGTCCTCTCTCTTTTTGCCACCTCTTCAGGGTGTCTTCACTGATTAAGCACAATAATAAGTGATTATGTTTGCAGTACTCGAGTAATATATTTGTCATTCTTTGTTTGATCTGGTCAGACACAGTGTGGGATTTGTTGAGTCACGAACTGAACTTTTTTAAACATTTCTTTTCATGTTCATCTCATTTGTCTTTGTAGATTTTTGCTCTTTTATGATATTAATCACAGTAATTATGAAGGATTTTGAGTCAACAGAACCATGTTGTGTTATTCTTTACTCTTCAGTTATCAGTGAGAAATTAGGACCAAATCATTTACTCGAAATCATTTTCCTCATGTACGACAGTTTCAGTTCAATGAGCCGAAGTCTAAATGAAGTGTAATTATTGTTTCCACGCTCTGTTGCTCATGTGATGTTCTGTCGTGTCCTCAGACTCGAGAGCTGGAGCAGCAGTTCTCTCTGTCAGACCGAGTCCTTTGCCTCCACAGCCGCTGGAAGCTTTTGTACGCTGGTCTGGCAAACGGCACCGTGGTGACCTTTAACCTCAAGGTGAGACAGACGTCACAACTTCATCAGAAATATTGATATCATAACTACCTTGAGGTGCCTTAAATGTCTTAGATTTAAAACTAATTTAGGTGTGTTTTTGTGTTCAGACGAACAAGCAGACGGACGTGTTCGAGTGCCACGGGCCACGAGCCGTCAGCTGTCTGGCCTCGTCGCAGGAAGGAGCTCGCAGGATCCTGCTGGTCGGCTCCTACGACAGCACCATCAGCGTGAGAGACGCCAAGAACGGGCTGCTGCTGCGAACGCTGGAGGGACACACCAAGACCGTCCTCTGCATGAAGGTTCGAGTCTGAACTCTGAGCTTCAGCACCTTCTTACACATCCTGTTATACATTTCATGACTGCTGAATATTATCTTTGAGTTAAGTTCAATTCTTCTTTGTTTCTTCTGCTCCTTCAGGTGGTCAACGACCTGGTGTTCAGTGGATCCAGTGATCAATGTGTCTACACTCACAACATCCACGTGAGACTTCCTGTTTATCTCTTTAGACACAATAATAATTTGACTTAATGTGTTTATATTTTGTGTTTTCTTTAAATTAAAGCTGTTTACACATAATTTATTCATTTTTGTGCATCACACTTTATCTTCTGTGTCACACATCCAGACGGGGGAGCTGATTCGGGTCTATAAAGGCCACAGTCATGCCGTCACCGTGGTGGCCGTCCTGGGAAAAGTGATGGTGACGGCTTGTCTGGACAAACTGGTCCGTGTCTACGATCTGCAGGTATGAATCCTCCAAACACCTGTCTTCATGTGACATCAGTCTTTTAAATCTGAGTGTGAAATCTTGTTTTTACGCTTCAGCATATTTTCATATCTATACGAAGAAAGTCTGAAAAGATTTTAAAAAGTTTTCTCTCCACAGTCACATGACCAGCTGCAGGTCTACGGTGGACACAAGGACATGGTGATGTGTATGGCCATCCACAAGAACATGGTGAGTCCTGCTTGTTTCATTACTTTATGCAAAGAAAACTGAGAAATTAAATGAGGAATTACATCAAACAGCAGCAGACATCATCGATCTGAGCTGTAGCTAATTTCATTAGTGTCAGTTATGTTTCTGTCACCTGTTTGCACATTAAAACACATGTAGATGAGATTAAAGCCAGCTGATATGTTTGTCTGTCTGTAAGTTTTCAGAGCTTAGTAGTCTAATAAAGTTATGTTGCAGATATTTGCATCAAACGCAGCTTATTGTCCAGATCTTTACACATTATTCCCTGTTTCAGATCTACACAGGCTGTTACGACGGCAGCGTGCAGGCCGTCAAGCTGAACCTGATGCAGAACTACCGCTGCTGGGTAAGATGAGTGACGGGGAGTTTATTCAGACCAGGTCATGTGACTGAGGTTGATTTTGAGTGCTTTTAAACTAATGTGATAGAAGAAATCAGTAGGATTTAGGAGAAAATTGCCTCTTTTAGAGCTGATTTTTGGCTTTACCCCTAACTCTGATATTTCACATAGATGTTTGGTTTGATGAGCATCCAAACTTTACTATCACAGTCACAGTCAAACAGACAAACTTGAGTTTTGGTCACCTTTTTGTTCAGTGATGCACAAGTTTCTCTAAAAATGAAATCAAAGTTCACCCAAGACAGCAAGAGAGCAGCATTAGTGTCAGTGTTCGTGTCCCTGCTGTGTAAAATAACCGCTCACCATCAAACAAAACTACTTTAGATTCACATGTTTAGACCAGTTCAGTCTTATTTTACTCTTTTTTATAGTTATGATGAGATATTTTTATCCAGCAAATTAAAAATATTATGAAAACTTGCTGATTCATACGTATATATAATAACATAATATATTGTTTTGTCCTGCTCTCCCATCCTGATATTTATCTTCCAATCCTTCACATTTATCATAAATCTGATTCCCAGTTTATGGCTTAAGCATACAGCAGTTTTCAGTTCATTTTAACTCCCAGATCAGGAATTATTAGCCTTTTGCTTGAGCTCAAACTAACATTTCTACATGAAAACTTCCTCCAGCGTCCAGCCAGTGTGAGAGAGGCAGTGAGACCATCTTCTTATCTTCTCATTCAGGACAAAATGTCTGTTTATGTCTTTGTTTTCTGACTGAATGTTTAAAAAACACCAGCAGCAGAGCAGCAGGGAAGCTGTTTTCTGTTCTGGGCCTCGGTGTGGTTTCAGTGATGTGACTCACCTTTTGTTGGCAGTGGCACGGCTGTTCTCTGGTGTTCGGGATGGTGGAACATCTGCAGCAGCATCTGGTCAACGACCACACGAGCGCCAACTTCCAGACGCTCAAGTGCCGCTGGAGAAACTGCGAGGTGTTTTTCTGCGCACGCAACAGGTCCAAGCAGGTAGGAAAATGTTCTTTCCACACATTTTAACACCGTTTTGTAGCATGTGCATATCTGTGAGTTCATTAAAAGTGATATGGACGACATTTATACCTAGCATATCGTCACTAATGTTAATGCTAATGCTAACGCTAACGTAGCTATTCAAGGATTGAACCTGATATTTCTCTAATTTTGACGATCTAACCTGCAACAACACTTTAGTTTAGACTTTAAGGATTTTGACTGCTCTTATTTGTTGTGTAGTTTGTTTAGATTTGCAGAATTTTTATACTTTATGATCAGACGTTTTAGCTAAGTAACCTATGTGCTAACGCTAACTCCTAACCCTCATTGGTCGATGACGACACGTGACATCAACGTAGTTCTGCTATTGGCTCAGAGATCCTTCGGCCATATCAGTTCTGTCAGTAAACTCGCTCAAATGTAAATATTATGATCAATTTGGACCCGTTAACATATTTTAAATAATAATTTCACCTCTATTAATATATATATATTTTTTTTAAATAGACTTTTATTCTGCACTTTTCTAAAAATTCTGTGAATGTTTTTTTGTTTGTTTGTTTGTTTTCATGCAGTTGTTGTCTATATGACCTTTAAGGTTACAACTTGACCTGGATGATGTTTTTTTGTTGCAGGGGATGCTGGTGCACATGCAGAACCACGCTGAGGAGGAGAGCGAAGTGAAGCCTTAGTGGCCGCCGGTGGGGACGTCGTTTCTCCCTGATCCCCTCTCCCCCCTTTTTCCTGCTATCTTCGACCCCACTTCCTGTTAAACCTCCCATATTGGGGGGTGAAATGTTTTAGGGACCCACTTGACTGAGTGAGTGGCGTCCGATGACTCCATCCTTTATGTCTGCTGTTGGAATCCAACAGAACTACGCCGATGTACGGAGGGTCGGTCGTGCCGTCGTCGTTGCCTTCCTGCCTTTCTGTCCGACCACTGCAGCTCCTCTTTTCACTGACCAAACTATGTAAGACAAAGAAAAAAACATGTGACTTTTGTTTATTAAAAAGAAACTTCAGTGTTGCCGGTATCAGAGGGATTTGTTACGCTTATTTTTTTTTCTTTTCTTGTTTAAAAACTGCAACAGAAACTGAATAATCTTCTTCCGGATTGGTTGGCTGCTATATGGCATGGACTACGAGATGTTTTTATTGTTGTGGTGCAGTTGTGATGTGTCATTTTGAGCAACATATAGTCATTTTTCTTTTTCTTTTTTTTAGTCGACAGTATTCGTTTAAAGTGAGAATAACGAGTGATTTCAAGTTTTTCAGAAATTTATGGTGTTTTTCTCTTCAGTTCAGCCGTGTTTTCGAATCGACGGTGTGATGATTTTATTTTGAAGGAGTTTCATTTAATTTTATAGATTTTTTGGTTTGGTTTTAATTTCATTTTGAGAGAGAAAATACATTTAAAAACATTTCTTTTTTTTCTTTTTTTTGCAGTTTAGGATTAAATTTACTCCCGTGTTGCTCAGTGATATGGAGGCGTTGAGGGACTTTGGTGCAGTGTCGTGTGTTTTGGCCTCTGGTCGCCATTTGAGAAGTTGAATTTGCAGTGATAACAGAACCAAGACGTTGTGACGGTGTGTGTGTGTGTGTAAGTTAAACATGTTTGTAAGTGTTAACTCTTTCTAAATGTTGACAGAGAGGTTTAACTCTGTTTTTGAGCCGAGTTTTCCATGAGTGAGTGTGACGTTTTGTATTTATGACACAGTTTCCTTCTTGGAAATGTTATTTTTTTGGGGATTTATTACATATTTGGAGCATCGAGCAGAAGTTGCCAGAGCTGTATTTTCCACAGTGAGGATAGTTTTCTGATGAAGTGTGAAGGTGAAGGATGTTTTCTAGGAGGTGTTGATGGAAAGAGCTTGAAGGGAAGATTTATGACTCATCTCCCATGCCATACCTCTCCCCCTAAAAACAGGCAAGTCGGTCACTTTTTTAAAGGCTCATTCAGCCAGTTTTAACAGGTTTAAAAGCTCAGCCGATGCTCTCGTTTGCATACTGTTGTGTGGTTACAAATCTCTTGGTTTTTTTGTCCTCTCTTGAGGATTTGTTCTCAGCAGAGCTAACATGACGTTCTCACAGCTGCCATCTTCCAAAACTCAACTCGTCCGCTTGTTGTTCATGAAAGCGTGCAGTTCACCTCTTACCTGGCATTCCTGAGTTTCTTTCATTCAAGTTTTTCAGTTGTTATCAAAGTTGTGAAGAGATATTTTTTATTAAAGTGCAATCTTAAAACATAATTGTTATAATAATAATAAAAAAAATGTTGCAACATTATCAACTATCCTGTGTCTTTTATGTGTTGCTTTTTCATTCATATACTGATTTTAGATCTCAGAATAGCCAAAATATGAGAGAAAAAAACACATTTTAAGGTCAAAAATACCACAATTTCATATCAAATCTACTGGTAACGCAGTCAAACCAACAACTACACATTTATTTATTGGATTAAAATGTTAAAAATGCATTACACTCATTTGACCAAAGCCTTAATAGGAAAAAAAAAAAAAAATCACAAAAAAGCTGCAGTCCAACCCATTAACCATATTCTTTTTTTTTTTAAATCCATATCTGAACCTCGAACGTCGATGTTGAAGTAAAAACTCGTCAGCTCTGCAGTTTTGTTCTTGAAATCTCATCCGTCCAACATGAAGAGCTGAAAGACTGAAGGACTGGACAGATGTCAGAGGTGGAGGTGGAGGTGGAGGTGTTGGGGGATGGGGGGGGTGGGTTCAGTTCCTTTTGACTGGAGCTGAGATGAACAAAAGAGGCCTGAGTTTGTCCACCGGGGAGCGCTGTCCACAGTTGCGAGTCGGGTGACGTATGACTGATTCTTAAAAACCCACATAACTTCCAGCAGGTGTTGTTGTTGTTGTTTTTTTTAATATATATATATTTATATATATGAACAAAAATAAGTGATTAAAAACAGGATGAGGAGGCCTGTGAAAAATCCTGCAGAAAGCGTTTGGTTGTGTTGTCAGAAATATAAACAGGTGAAGAAGTGATTCACAAGTTTATTCACCATCCACAGAGAGCCCAGTTCACCTGGATGAGTACAGGAAGAACGCCCATGATGCTCGGTTTGATAACAGGAGAAAAACACAGCGGGGGGGTTGAGGGGGGGGGAGTAGAAGGATTTCTGTGAGGTATCGTGACAGAAATAAAGAGGTTGTGTGTGTGTGTTTATTGCCTGAGAAAAAAGTACCGTACACATGTTTTACACAGGGTCGTCTTTAAAATTCAAAAAAGGCTGATGGCTGAAAGGAGAAGACTGATGTTTGGATGATAATGGAAGGACGAGCAGAGGAAGAAAAAGTTAGAATGAGCTTAAAAAGAAGAAGTAAAACCGAAGAGATGAAGTTGGGGGGAAAAAAAGAGCTTGTCTTCAACGTGTTGAGACCGAGGAAGGCGGAAGTGAAGGAGGTGAAGTGGATGAGAGCTAACGACGATCGGGCACACTGAGTGTTGAGGTAAAGGCTGGCAGGTCTGGTCCTCGTGTGGAGTGGAGCTCACCTGGGAGAAGATGGGCCTGTTTAGGCGTACATGGTCAACTGGAGCCACTGTGAACAGAAAAGACCACAAGGATTGAAACAAATATACACAAACAAACTACTTAAACGTTTAAGTTGAGAAAATAAGCTGTATTTTTTTGCACAACTGCACATTTATATATTTTGGATGCAGCTCAACTAAACACATAGCATTTTAATGTGTAAATGTAACATATTTAAGGTTGTAAATGCAGTATTTTTACATGACATGCAGTATTTTCACAGTGTGGTATTTCTACTTTTACTCATTGATTATAACTTCCTCCCATGCGACGTCATTTCCTGAGTTACATCCCTTTTCTTTGGCTGCAGGTTGCAACTTATCAGCTGCTCATAGAAACACTTGCATCTCTGTGCAGAGTGTTAAATGGATAATTCACCCAAAACTGTCATTTTTACACAATTTCCACTCACAACTATGTCAACAGAGGCTTCTGGAGCTTCACCGAAGAGCAGTACAGAGGCATGTTATGCTTTTTAACTGTTTGAGTCCATGGTCACCTCAGACTTCAATTGTATCTGCATGTTCTTTCCTTATGCAAAACTCCAGAAGGGCTTTATGGTTTTAAAGTGTCACCAGAACCTCCATCAACAAAGTGGTGAGTGGAAGTTGTGTGGAATTTCAATTTTGGGTGAACTATCCCTTTAAAGAGATCTTACTTAGGGTTTGTAGAGTTTGAACAGTTGACATCCAGCATGTCTGGTCACTTACCTCCAGGACACTGAGCCTGATCGTTCCATCTCCGTCCTGATCAAACGCCTGGAACGCTCCTGAAGATTTAAAGAAAAAACACACAACGCTGCAACTCTGATTCAACACAAGTGTGAGCAGCTTCGTCCAGGAGGCTGATAAGAATGAAACACCACTCAATGTGACACAGAAATTATGTTTTGAGGCAACACAGTCATGAGAAACAGACAGTTCATGCAAAACAACATCAGGTTCAGCAGCAGTAACATCAGGAAGGTTAGGACTCTTTTAAAAATTGACTCCGTTAGCTTTGTTTTCCCTTTTGTAGTTAAAATATAGAAAATGTGGACCAAGTCTCTCTATGAACTCATTCATTGATGGCTGTATATCTGCTCCTAAGTTTATATTTTTCACTAGAATTTAATTTGTGCAAATAGTTTAAATTTAAAAAGTGTAATTAGTCGGAGAGTGTCGACTTAAATTTGTTTATAAGGCTGATAAAAGCATGATTTCACATCAAAATCTTGTCAAATAAAGTGCAAAAACTACTTTTACCTGAATTCAAATGGACAAAAAATAGAAAAAACATCAAGTTTTGTGCAGAAACACAAAAAAACACACTGTTGCACAGCTGGAAAGAGAGTTTTCAACATGTTTCTGCTGCAGCTCATCAGGTGAGAAACTGACTTACTGAACATGGCTTCGAGCCGAACCAGACAGCTGATGAAGCTGTCGAAGTCGATGTTCATGTTCTCGTTGGCGTAGCGCATGGTGATGATGTCGTACAGCTGGTTGTTGAGACGGAAGCCTGAGCGGGACACAAGACACATGACTGTACAGTGACAAGAACATTTAGAGGATGAGTTCAGGCTGGAAGTTCACCTGCAGCACAGACTGAATTATTATTACGGCCTAAAACAGCACGTTAACATCAAAAAAACAGAAAATGTCACTCAGAAAAGATTTAAAAATGGATAAAAATGCAGTGAAACATCAAATAAAGGACTGTTTAAAGGTTTGTCAGGTGACATTAATCCATAACTGATGAATTATTGCTTTTATAGATTATTTTGCATGTAAGTAAAAGTACTTTTTTAAGTTCCTCAAACCTCAAAATCTGGGAAAAAGCAAATAATTAACAAAAAATATCTAAATGGATCCTTTTTAGTAGCTGCAAAAAATCTTATAATATAAGATATATATATATAATATATATATAATCTAAAAATTTTATAGGATTTTTGTTGTTGTTGTTGTTGTTTTTGTCGTTTGAGTTATGTTCATATTACCTGCATCGTTGACGGCGTTCCTCATCTCGTAGCTGTTGATGCTACCGGACTGGTCGGCGTTATAGTGCTTAAAGATTCCCTGAAAGACAGCAAGTGTGGATTTGATGAACAAGTTCAGAAAAAAAGTCTGAACACTTTAAAAAACATTAGAATAAAAACCTGAATGTGATGAAATAAAACAGCACAGAGGTGAACAGGTTAACTGGTAAAAGGTGAGATTATTTGTAAATTAATCTCTACAAACTGTGATCAAAAAAAAGTGGAAACAACATCGTAAAATGTCAAAAACAAGAGAAACAGATGGAGTTTGACTGTTTTTATATAAAATGAAGAGAAAAGCTGTGTTCCCACCTGCCACTGTTTGATCTTGTTCCACAGATGTCTGAACTCCTGCAGGTTGAGTCTGCCGGTCCCGTCCATCTGAGCACACGGAGGTTAAGACCAACATCATGAGACGCATCCGAGTTCACTCACAAAACAAACAAACGAGCATTTCACTTAAAAAGCTCATTTCAGCTTCACATTTGAGTTTCCAAACAGTGACCTCTGCATAAGCGAGCTGTGTGAAAGTTTCATATCAAAGCGTTATCAGGATTAACGATGGTGAATAATTTATTCTGCCTGAACACTTTCACTTCTGTGGCTTTTCTGCAAAAACAGCTTTCAATTGATTGGATTTGATTTGGGAGCTTTGAGACTTTGGAAGAGGAGAGTTTTGTTCCTCTATAAATAAGTTCAAGAAGAAGAAGAAGAAGAAGAAGAAGAGGAATTAAAAGATGTATAAGTAGGAGGTAGAAGTAAATGAATTGGGAAAGAAAAGAAGAATAAGGAAGCAGAAGAAGAAGAAAAAAAACAAATCAGGGAGTAGAAGATAAAAGGAGAAACAGGAAAAAAGCAAACCAAGGAAATAGGTGGGAGGAAGTAGAAGAAGAAAGGGAACAGGAAGTAAAAGAGGTATAAAAAGGATGTTTAAGTAGAAAAAGAACAGAAAAGGGAAAGAAAAAATAAAAAGGAAGTAAAAGAAGGTGTAAGAAGAAATAGAAGACAAAGTACAAAATACAAAGAGGATGAAAAAGAAGTACAAGAAAAAGAGCAAAGCTGAGAAGAAGAAGATGAAGGAGGAAGAAGAAGTGGAAGAAATGAATGTAGTCTACTAAAGAAGTAGAAGAAAAGGACAAAAAGGAAATAAAAGAAGAAGAAAATGGAAGTAGAAGAAGAGGGGATGCTGTTGACTATCTGCTCCTCTGGGTGAACCGTGTCGGTGTGGTGAGATGAGGCCGCGGCCCCCGGGCGTCCATCACAGACCCTCCCACGGGTCTCGGCGGGTTGTGCCTCCTACAGACAACACAGCCAGCCCGATGCACTCGATACAAAGGATACGTCCATCAGAGCAATCATGCTCCTGCAGCTCTCCAGGCTGAAGCCCTCTGTGTTCAGGTCCTTATCTGCAGGAGGAGACGTGAGAAAACACTCAGAGGACAGAAAACAAAGACAGAAGAACATTTTCTGTCTGTGGGATTTTAAAACAAACGACTCTTTTTTTATCCTTTAAAATATTTCAGAGAAAAATGTCTTCAAACACTTTCATTTTAAGACTCTTCAAGTCATGTTTGATGGACAGATGTCCTTCTCTCCTTTCCTTTTGCATAGTGTGTGTGTGCATGTGATGAGAATCAGGTAGCCTTCTGTGATTGGTCCATTCTTAATTGGATCAGTTCATTTAAAACCAACCTGTCCATCTCTGCCACTTCCAACAGCTGAAGCTCTTTGTTTTGCAATGAGAGTTTTCTAACTGATGCAAAGGAAAAACTTTAATATATTCTAAAATGCAGTCTGTTCTGGAGATTTCATGCAAAAACAGGATAAAACTGATGCAAACGGGGATCTGGAGCATCAAACAGAAACACGAAGTTGTTGGAGGAGAAGATTAATCTGGTTTCTGATACAAGTTCCCTTCTTCATCTTTGCTTTGTGCCAAAACTGCAGCACTTCTTCTTTTAAAATGATGTTTCACACATCACATCGAGTGTTAATTTTTGCAGTGAAAGTGTGAAAACAGATTTAACTGGACTCACGTTTGGTGATCACTCTGTTGAGAACGTTTTTCAGTTCGTTGGCTGTGATTTCCATGTCCTGAAGAAAAACAGTAGAAGAAGAGATGAGATCATTAAAATGTGACCTGAATCACATCTTTTCCACACCCATGTTTATGGATTAATGGATTGTGAATTAGGACTATTTCAGAAAAACACTAAATGTTTATTTTTAATCCTCTTGTCTTTCTCTGGACTCACATCTCCGGCTATTTCCTGAAAAATAGTCCTGAACTGCTGGTCCTCCTCGCTCTCTTCCCCCGCTGAGGCCGGCGCCGGCTGAGGCGTCATGGAGCCACAAAGAAGAAAAAGAGACAAAGAGACAAGAGCGAGACGATGTGAGAGGAATAACACTAGAGATTTTTGTTTTTAAAACATTTATCTACCTATTTTTTGACCTCATACAATAAAAACTGCCTTATTGTGTGAAGAATTTAGTTCATATTGTGTAGAATTGTAGCATGGTGAACATTGTGCAGGAAAAGATTTAAATTTTGTTTTAAATGGCTTCTTTATTTTATCCTTTATGCAGGATTTGTTTTAAATTGCTAAGATGCAAATGTGGATCTGTGAGCTTGTTGCTTTGGATGAATTAAAGCCGTCGAAAAGGAGATTTTTGTCAGACTACAGCTCATTTTAAATAACTTCAAGTAATAAATGGAGAAAAATAAGAAGGAAATAAAGGAAGAAATGGAAGAAAAAAGGATAAACTAGAGGAAATAGAAGGGGGAAAAATGAGAGGGAGGGAAAAGAAAAGGAGGAAAGAAGAAATAAGAGGAAGAAGGAGGAGGAAGTAGAAGAATTAGGAGGAAATAAGAGGAAGAAATAGTGGAAATAGTAGAAAAAAATGGAGGGCAAAGGAAGAAAAGTGGTAGCAGAAATAGCCTGGTAAAAGAAGGAGAGAAAGAAAGAAAATAGGTAAAAAGAAGTATTCAGCTTCTCTAAGTGAAATGTTGAAAAAGCAAAGAAAAGAAAGGAGAAAAACGACCCTTACCACTGGATGATCGGCCTCGATCCTGTTCTCTATCTCCCTGGATGAAGACGAACAAACAGCAGTCACCATGGTGACAACAACATCTCATCTGGACCACAAGCCTGTGCACTCATCAGCAAATCAGCTCACTCTCATCAGATATCAACCAGCCATTTAATGAAAAACTACTAACAATGGACCAAAATAAAAAAGGCAAAATGATCCACAAACTGTTAATGAAGCTGTAAATGAAATGTGTTAGTTCAGTACCACCTGTTGCTTCCTCCAATCAAGAGCTTTTTCTCCTGATTTTGGGTGAAACTTGGTTGTAGACGCCATTGTTTTCTTGATTTTTATGTTTTCAATGAGAGTTTTAAGTACGTTTGTACATTAATGCATGTCTATGTAAGTAGACTACTATAAAGTAGGTTAATACTAAAAGGTATAACATCATATCATCTGCAAAAAAAATGACTTATGTTAGATTCAAGCCATGTTTTTTAATGGAAAGCCCATCACACTGAGCTGTTTGCTGTGCACATCCATCCCACAGCCTGATTCACAGCCAGGGTCCCGGTCCATCAGGGCGCACGAGGGCTCTGCAATGTTGTCTCTGTCCTCCAGGGGGCAGCAGGCGGAGGGATGGAGGAAGGGGGGCGGATGTTTGTTGAGGCTTGAGCATGCAACAACTGAATAGTTTGAAAGTTTACCGGTGCATGCCCAAATCTGAAGTGGCTTGTCCTAAAAAAGATTCCATAACAGCTTCGAACTGGGGCCGATTTCTTCCAGTTCTACAAATCAAATCGCCGTTAAAATTGTTTGTTCTCGGTGGTTTGTGTCCCACCCACCAAGCAACCCCGACAACAAAACACACAACAAACACACAAAAAACCCCACAAATCACCATTAAAACGGTTAATTTTTTTAGACTAAATCAATCCTGCTGCTGTGCTTTGACTATAAGCATGTAGGGCTGGGTGTTGTTGGATATTTAACTACTGAGGCTTTATTTGAGGTTTACTTTAGGTCATCTTGCTAAAAAAAAGTACAATTTATATCAATAAAGTTACATTTGTGGCTTATTTTTTTAAGACAACAACCAAAAAAACATCTTTCTTGTGCAGAAAAGTCTAAAAAACTCTGGCTGTGATTTCTGCATCTCACATGTGACACTGCTGAACGCCTCTTTCAAACTTTCTTCTTCATTATATCAGAAAAAAATTACAATTCAAGACAAAACTGACTCTTGTTAAGCTGCAGAGGAATTAAAACAGTTTTGACTCGGACAGAAATTGCCTGTCAGATTGATCGGTAACGTAAACAATCATTTATTGTGGCCCTAAGTGTTGCATCTTTTTGTGAGAAGGGAATTTGAACTCTTAACTCCTTTTGATTGTCTGCAAGAAAAAACTTGTGAACGTTTCTTAATATCCTTTAAAAAAAAGCCAAGAACCACTTTGGTTCTGGTATATGTCGTATTTTAACACCCAGCCCTACTGAGAAACACAGAATCAACATCAAGCATCTACCAACGAACATATCAAACTGTGACTTCCTCATTCTAAAACCTTCGTACTCGTTCCCTCCTCTTACCCAGCTCTTACGCCCCCTGCAGGCCACCCTCACCCCCATCACCCACTCACTCTGAGGTGTTCCTCTTTTCAGAGAAGACTCGCAGGATGAACTCGCCCTCCTGGTGCGGCTCGTACGTGGAGGGCACGATGACGTACTCCCCGGGGCTCAGGCGGAAACGCTGGGTCACCTCACGCAGGTTGATGTAGGACTTGCAACGAGCTTTAGAGGAGCTGAACAGGAAGAAGTCCTTCTGCATGTGCTGCTTGTTCCCATGCATCTGCAGAAGACACACACCAGAACTTCAACAGTATATAGAAATTCAAGCACTTTCAATGTTTATATCAACAATCCAACACAATGCAAAGAGTTCAAGTCACACATGACAACTGTGACTTGATGAATTACAGCTGCTTTATAACTCCAACGTGCCAAAAAACACAGATAAAAGACTAGTTTACAACAATGCACAGTGTCCAGTATCGTCTTTGGTGGTTGATTATTTTGTGAAACTTCTATCATGTTCATAAAAACTAAAACAAAACTATGAGGAAAGAGAAAAATTCCCAAATAGATTAGCAAATATTAAACTCTAGGATTGCAGGAAAAGGAATATAAATGCAAACAGTGTATTTAACTTGCAAGCTGCTGCTCCACACCGTCCTTACCTCCTTTGGCACCTGTAAAGAGACAAAGACAACATCAGTTTTGTCTCAACTAAGGATTTTTGACTCTCAAAAGAGCAGTAAACTTTTAAAAAACGTGTTAACAAAAGTGCATCAGAACAAGAACTTATTTGGTGCTGCAGATTGTGGAAAATGCCAGATGCAACTCGTCCATTAAAGGTGAATACAATGACCTCGTAAATGGCGAATCCGATGGTGAAGAGGTTGGCTCCCATCTTGCGCTCTTTCCGCCGGTTCTTCTGCATCAGAGCCACCACGAAGGTGCAGCCCACCTCGTTGTCCTCGGGGTCGTCGTCCTCCTCCAGCAGACGGAGGCGGTACTGAGGGTTGGTCCAGAAGGTGTCTGCAGGACATCCAGGAATTTTATAAAAATCATTCCTTCTTTGAGTTATTTCACATTTTAAAATGTGTGTTTTCCTTTATTGTTTTTCTCATCATAATGTTTTTTTTCAACTAATCCACCACTTCAAGAAGGAGAAATTCAGCCTCTTTCAATACAATAATGGTCATTTTTAATAGAAAGAAAAAGAGCAATTCTTTGATGGAAACTATTTTCTTGTCAGATTTGATTGTCTAGATCAGACAGTCCAAGGTTTAACTCTATTTTTTATCATTTTTTATTGAAGTTTCTTTGTGTTATATTTATGATTTCTGACTTTTTCCAGCATTTTTTGGTCATGCATGAAAAAAAAACAAGGCAAATAGCTTGTGTGTGATAACTTACTTTGCAAAAACCCTGAAAATCTGTTTAAAACATCAGGGAAAAGTGACAAACTGAGACCTTCATGAATGATCGAGCTCTTCACTGTGTGTGAGGTTAAATACAGTCAGACATAAGAGGTAAACTGTGGTGTTCTTCAGTGGATTTTATACCTGGGTAGTTCCTGCAGCCGCCGGCAGAGCAGCCTCTCACCCAGCGACCTTCGTTCACAGAAACCGTCCACTTGTGGATCTTGTCGTCCTCCAGAGCGTCGGGAGTGAGGTTACAGATCTCAATCTTGGTGTAATTCTTCTTAAAGTCTTCGAATGACATCCTGGAAAGACAAGATGGTGTAACATGAGCTCCATCTCACAAACTCAAAGCTATTTAAAGCTTAAAAAACACATTAGTTGGCGAATAAACATGAGATCCTTTGAAGTAAATTTGCATTTCAGCTGCATTAAATCTGTAAAAATGTGTCACTCACCAGAACTCTCCATCTTCAGCACTCTGGTGCTGCAGCTTCTCTTTCTCGGCCTTGGAGAGCGTCGACCACTCCTTAGAGCTGATGGATGAGAGGTAACAAAAGGAGTGAAATTATTTTAAATTACAACAAACTTAACTGAAGAATAAAGATTAAAGTTGGCCCATAAAAATGAAAGACGGTTAAAAAACGTCCTCACTTGTCGCTCCAGGGTCCGTTCCACTCCACCTGACCCCAGGGGTTCCTGAGACGAACCAGCCGGACTTTAGCCTCCTTGTGCTGAGACGGTCTGCACTGTAGGAAAACACCAAACACACAACACGTTCTCACATTTACACTGCGGATATAAAGCTGATTAAAGACAATTAAAGACCCCAAACTAACACTGATGTACAGTTTTTCCCTGTTGACTGTTTCCTTTGCAGCTCTGCAGCAGAAATCTGAGCACATTTCACACAATATGACGGGTGATTGATAAGTTCATGGCCCAAAGCAGAAGGAGACAATTTCAGAAAACCAAAAGCATTGATTTTTCAACATAGTCATTAAATACATTTGCACATTTAGTCCAGAAGTTGTGCAGTAAATGGATCCTTTCTTAAAGGAAATCAGTGTCTTGGACCTGCAGAAAGTGAATCCACAGCAGTTCCATCTTCATGTGGGGAAGGTGAGGTAGTTTAAGAGGCTGATTAAGGTGAATAAGATTGATCCACAATGCTCAGTCAATCCTCAGACAGGATTGACTTGCAGAAGCATCACAAAAGTCATCAACTTTAAAGAGCTGTATCTCCTTCTACCCGAGGCCATGAACTTATCAATCGCCTCTCTTATCGTTTCCTTGTCGGTGGCCATCTTTACCTCCTCCACTGCCGTCACAGAGTAGGCGTGACCCTTCACAAGTCCAGTCACGGTACGAGTCTCGAAGCGAGCTGGAACCAGCGACTGCAGACACACAAAACACGTTACACTCAAACCTTTAAGAAAAATCATCAACTCGACCACCATGACGTCATTTGTAAGTTTGCTAACAGATGCAACCAACTTTAAATCTTCAACCGGGATCTGATAAACCTCTGATGGCTGAGAATCACAGTCTTCATCATCTGTTTAAAGCTGCTTGCACTTAAAAAATGTCTGACTCACGTCGATGGAGCAGCCCATGAGGGAGCCCCTCTCCAGAGCTTTCTTCATGATCTTGTAGAGCTCTTTGGGAGCTTCCTTCATCTCGTAGAACTCAGTGACTCCGCCGGTGAAGTCCTCCATGGCCTCGGTGGTGTTTCCACCCTTCAGGGCCTCGTAGGAGCCGTGAAGCCTGAACAGGGAGGAGCACAGACGTCACATCTGGATTCTAAGTTGATTCACTCAGATACGTCCACATATTAACTGTATTACTGCACTTGAACATGTGCAGCTATACAATTTTTGCTTTGATTTTTAATTGAAGATAAAACAAGTGCTTTGGTTAAAGACACTCAAAGGAGGATTAACCAATCACATGTGTGTCTTTTTGATGGTGACGGTGATAAACACCAGGAGAACCAGAAAAAGCTCTGCTGCAGGCGGGACACTTTCCGGGTTAAATAAAGTTAATTTTATATTCTTCTTCCTGATATGTAGTCCAAATCTAAGAGGTAGTGTGCCAAAAAATGAAACAAAACAATAAAGAAAAAGAGGAAGAAGAAGAAGAAGAGGAAGAAGAAGCAGAAATGGAGGAAGAAGGATGAGCAGAGGAATATTACATCTTAACACTCTGTCGTTATTTATACATTAATGGGCTTTGCTGCTTTGCTCAAAGGCACCTTGACAGTGCAGGAAGTGAACCTCTGATTCTCAAGCCAAGTCCCAACAAACAGACTGAGCTACTGCTACAACACGTCTACATCCAAAAACAGCTCTGTGGTTCCTGACTGCAGTGGATTCTTTGTTGTTTATCGATCAGAAATCACTGCAGCAGATTAAAAAAAACAAAAACAAAAAAAGCTCCTCTGTTCTTCTTCACAGGATAAATCAGCTCAGGACTCACTTGGCGTAGGCCTTCTCCAGCAGGGCACTCCAGAACTCGTTCCTCTCAGCCGACTTGGTGAAGACCAGCTGGTTGTTGAAGGTCGGGATGCGGTCGTCAATGACGACATCCACCCAGTCGCCATAGCGCCAGAACTGAACGGGCAGGAGGAGGAAGAAACAACACAGAGGATCAGGAGTTAAAACGATGAGAAGATCAATGAGACTCAGACTGATGTTGCTTGAGGACCATCAGAGGACAGAACATCAGGATGGAGACTCTGTGTTGACTCTGCGTCTGACCTGGAAGTGGAAGATGCCGGCGTAGCCCTCGGAGAAGCTCTGCTCCTGAGGAACAACGCGGTACAGAAGCTTCTCATTCAGGGTGAGACAGGCGATGGCGGCCAGCAACCAGCAGTCACCTGAACACGGAGAAACCACATCATCTCATCCACCTGAGCCTGAGTTTCATGACAGTCGCTTATCGATATGAATGATTTTTAAACATGTGGTGATGCAGCAGGAGGTAAATGTGATCAGAAGATCAGGATGGGATCTACTGGATCTGCTGGAGCTTCGACAGTAAAGAAAATGCATCATTGTGATCTTAATTTCCTTCTCAACAAGAGCAAAGACTGACAGGAACTTCACCGCTGCACACGTTTTGTTTTGCTGGAGGAAAAAACCTTAACAGCCGCCGAGTGCTGACGGTGTGTTTTCAGTCCGTCCAGGTGTGTGTGTGC
This sequence comes from Acanthurus leucopareius, assembly GCA_029814765.1. Classification (NCBI taxonomy): domain Eukaryota; kingdom Metazoa; phylum Chordata; class Actinopteri; order Acanthuriformes; family Acanthuridae; genus Acanthurus; species Acanthurus leucopareius. Next base: position 2,759,046 of record JAQMCX010000015.1, read on the forward strand.
GTGCGTGTGTGCGTATGTGTGTGTGTGTGTGTGTGTGAGCTGCTGCGCTGCAAACAATGTAAGTTTTTCAACAGGGAACGGTTAACAGAGTCTGCCAGGACCTTTGTCCCTTTGGTCCCCTTTATTTGCAGTCCGAACTGAACAACAATGAGAAGTGCTGCTGGTTGGATTCCCTTCCAAAAGAATAAGCACAATATGGGGAGGCCGTGTGTGGGGGGGGTCCACGGGGGTATTTGCTACCCTTGTTACCCCACAAGCTGCCTGCACACAGACCGAACGTTGAATACACTCAAGACTGAAGCTTTACACTGCTGCTTACACTGTGTGTGTGTGTGCTGTAATTATTCTTTTTTCCTCATCCTGTTTGATATTTCTGCTTCAGTGTGAGTTTCTGCAGCTGGAAATGATCAATAATCCACCAATCAAAACAACGACAGGGCAGCACTTAAGTGTTTTAAGGTGGATTTCCTCCTTTTGTTTGCTCCACAGATGTGTTTTTCTTGCTATTTCACATCAATTAGATTAGTCGGTCATAAGTTAAACTTCACTTAACAACTTCTTTAGTGGAGTTTGATGCAAGAAAATAAAGTAAAATCCTTCCTGTTGCTCTCAATGAAACTTTCCCTCAACAAAATAAATAAAGCGTTAATGTCAGCTGACTCTCTGAGGTTTTTTCTGTGCCTGAGGTGTTTAAGGAGGCAGCATTTACCCAGATCTCCCTGGCAGATGTCTGTCCTGCTGGCTCCTCCAACAATGAACTGAGGGTTCTCACAGATTTCCTGCAGACAGCAACAACAAAAAGAGTTTATCTTTAACAGAAGAACGACCAGAGATGACTTTATCAGCTGTGCATCTGTCAGAGGACTGATGGCTGCGTCTGCTGCACAGATTGTAAAGCTCTCTGAGACAAACTCATGACTTTAACGAATTCTCTGAGTAAATAACTAAAACATCCATCACATCAGAGCCAAACAAAGCCGTAATTCCAATCCGATCCGAGCTGGACGGGTGCAGAGCGTCTCGATCCCGTCAGCATCTCCAGGTTCGAATCCCACAGCAGCAGATTTGAAGTTTTTCCCTGCAGCTTTGATGTTGCTGCATTTAAACACATTAAACGTCCCACCTCCCACATGTGTGTGTGTGTGTGTGTCCCGTGTGCCACCCACCCCCCCTCTTCCTCCTACCTTGGGTCTCTTCCAGACGATGTTCTTGACCTTGTTGGACTTGTGTCCGAGCTCCTTGAAGCCCAGAGACTCCACGGTGGCGGGGAAGGACTCATCCTCGAACAGGTTCTTCCTCTGCTGACACTCCTGCCTCAGCCCGCCGTAGTCCTGGCCGTTGAAGCGGAGGGGCTTGTTCAGAGACCCTTCCCCGTCTCTCCTCTCTCGTTCCCGGATCAACCGGTCACAGAAAAAGCCAGACGGTGTATAGGGCATCTCGTCTCAGCTGACTTTTTGTTTTTTTAAAAACTGGCTTTTGCCACTTGTACTAAAGTCTTACAAGCCTAAAAACCCTGGCATAAATCCAAACAGCTAATGTCTGATTGGCTCCTTCTCCGCGTGACGTCGCCCTCCCCTTCGTCACGCAGCGGTCGCAAAGGCCCGGTGTGAAAGAGACATTCACTCCACGCGCATTAACCCAATGCACATACACACACACACACACACACACACACACAGACATGCGCGCAGGAACTCACACATCACATTAAGCGTCCAGTTTGTTGCGCTCCCATTGGCTGGAGCGAACAATGATCTCTCCCCGGCCGTGGTGCTCGGGTGCCATCATTGTTGGGTGACACAAAGGCCAGCGGGCCGCGCCAGAGGGCATGTAAAGAGTGGTCGGTAGATGCCCTGCCTCAGCAGAAGGCATTCAACCCCTTTAAACCTCTTCTCAATGGAGCTCAGCATTGAGCAGTCTCAGCATAACGCCAGCAGGCTACATGCTAGCAAGAGGAGTATCGTCCATTTTTAGCTCCGGTCGGAAAAGTGCAAATTGATCAGAGATGGACGGACGCAGTGTTTACTCTGTGTGTGTGTGTGTGTGTGTGTGTGTGTGTACAGTTGCATCACTGCGTCCTTCAGGAGAAGTTAACTGTTAAAGAATCAGAAAGTTTCTCAGGTGTTTTTTTTTCTTTTCAGGTGTGAATGAACGACTTTCAGCCGGAAAAAAAACAAACAATACACAACAATTTCTGTGGTGGAAACAGAAAAAAGACACACAGAGTTTGATATCATTCCCATCACTTTTTAACTTTATGGTTTTGTTTCTCAGCTTTGGAACATCTTCCAATTTGTTCTCACAGTTTTTATCATTTTTGGTGATTTCTGTTTCGTCTTCTCTTTCTCTTTTCCTGCTCCTATTAACCATTATATTACTTTTTCTCTGTAAAAGCAGCTGCATCACTGAAGTGTTCTTGTTTAAACTAACACACTTTAGCATCTATCAACAAAAAGCTATGAAACTAAACATAAAACTCTCTCTTTTATAAGTAAACTTTCATATCATTTTTAAAAAATACAGGATTATTAAAATATATTGGCTCTGAATTACACACTTGCTGTGATCTCCATGTAAATTCTCACACAGAAATTGAGCTTTTCTTATTGTTATAGTGAGGCTCTTTATGTTGTTGCGTACTTTTATTATCTTAAATGTTTCCAACAATGTTCAAAAACTTATTTATTTATGTAAATAAAATTATTTCCACCTGTTTGTCACCTGGTTATCAGCTTATCCTGACGACACGTTGAGGATAAAACAGGGTTTGTTACATCAGTGGAAGCTGCACATCAGTTCGCTGTTTATTTTGTAAACATTCACTCCACAACTTTAAAATCACATTAAACTTTCAAATTATTAATATTATTACTGAATCATCTTGAAAATTCAACAAATAACAATCTTATCGTTCACAAATTAAAGTACGTCTCTTTTGTTTTCTTCATGTTTATGACCATAAATCCAGATCCAGTCTGTTTTTGTAACAGATGCGGTACTAAAGCAGAAGTTAGAGGAGAGATTTGCAACAGTAAAAGTAAATCTGAAGTTCAATAATAAGTAAAACAATATATTTTTAAACAACACAAATGTGCTCAGCTGCATTTAGTCCCTTTAGCAATTTTTCTGAGAAATGTCAGCTACAAAAAGCCAGTTTGAGATGTAAACACCAAGCGATTCCTTGTTATAATGTTCTGTATAATGTGTTAAAACAGCTGTTTAACATTACAGCACATTATAGCACACACATTAAAGACGTCAGGAGTGTAAAAGAGTGACTGACGCGCTCACAGTTAACCTACAGGATCTGTATCTCCCAGTCCGTCGTTGCCCGGAGGTTCAGGCTGCTCACGGTCAGCATGCAGCAGGTTTCTGTGTAACAAAATGCAGCTGAGGCGTCTTCAGCACCTGGTGGAATAAAAAATAAAAAAGAAGATGTCATACTTTGGCTCAGACTCTTATTTGGATTATTTTTCTAAAAACAGCAAATCAAATCCTCTGTTTCTATGATTCTTTAGGACAAACTGTTGTTATTTTCTGCTTTGCTTCACCTGTATTTGCTATAAAAGAAATTTGTTTCTCTGCCTTTTTATGATAGATTTCTCTAATAAGTGCTGATAAGAGCAAAAATATTGAGTCAAAAGGATGTTATTGATCTTCAGTCTTCAAAATGTCACATCTAAGTTGAGCCACATGCCTTCAAACAATGAAACAGACCTGAATATTTACGTATTTAACTGAGTTTTTCCTATTTTTTTCAAGTTTTTCTCACCACTCATTTGTCATTGCTTGAGATGGATGCAAACGTGGCTTTGCTTGACTCATGATGTTGCATTTGAATTGTTATTACACCTGTAAATGTCCAGTTGTGAACACATGTGAGTATGAAAGCAGAGCTCCTCACCTGACACATGCACGACCACAGTGGACGGTTTGTTCTTCACCCCCAGGAAGGTGACTGACTGAATCACAGCATCACAGTCAAACGTTCCTTCATCACAGGCAGGACTGCGAGACACAACAACAACAACAACAACAACAACAACAACAACACATATTTAATCATCACCGTGATCAGAAACTCAAACTAAGGTTCATTTCAGTCCTCAGCTTCCGTGTGAGTCATCAGCACAACCACAGTAAAAATAGAGATGGTTGTTGTTGTTTTTTTTAGCTCTTTTCACATGTGGTCTAAAACTGGACCCGTCTGTCGGAGCCGGAGCGAGCTGTGACTCACCGGCAGAGCAGACGGCCTGACAGCATGCTGAACCTGCGCAGGCTGAAGGCCTTTCTGTCGCGGTAGCTGAAGGAGTGGCCGTCGTCCAGGTACAACTCGCCGTCAGCGGCACCCTGCAGAGAGGCGGGACCACAGTCAGGATGGAGATAATTAAACGATACGAATGTCACAAGTCTGAATTACTGTCATTTTCGGACTATTGAGCGCATCTGAGTATAAGCCACACCCACTACATTTAAAAAGAAAAAAGATTTTGTACATATATAGGCCGCACTTGTCTATAAGCCGCAGATGTTCACGTAGTAACATG
>JAQMCX010000015.1:2763613-2776868 GCA_029814765.1 Acanthurus leucopareius
TTGGTGACATGAAGCTCTTTAGCCTGTAAAAAGCCATAAATTAGCCGCATCATTGTTTAAGCTGCAGGGTTCAAAGCGTGTGAAAAAAGTGGCAGCTTATAGTCCGGAAATTACGGTAATGTGGAGTTTCATTACTAAACAGTTTCTGTATGAATGAACTTTGGCTCAGATTTGTATTTGACTTACAGGAATAAAACTGTTAAAACAGCTACACTTTTGTCTGATGAATAATTATGAGTTTATATTAAAAACATCAAACAGAACATATGAGCAACATCTCAACTTACAGTGGAACTAAAGCTTATAATATTTCTAATAACTCAACCATCACTAGATTCTGCCAGTTTGTACCACTTTATCTCTCAAAATGAAGATTAAGTTCAGAAAAAAACCTGGTTTTATTTGTGTTATGAATCCCGGCAGGTTCTCTCATCCTTTCAGACTCACCTGAGAGCTGAGAGCCACAGTGATGCAGAGGGGGAGCTGCTGCAGTTCGGCTGTACAGGATCCACTTCCTGTTGACCTGCAAACCACCGAGCCGCCACGCTGGAACACAGGAACCTGCACAGAGGAAACAGGAAGTTAAACCTCCCAGAAATCTAATAACTGGCTTTATTTCAGCTTAGATTGGTGTTTCATGATTGTTTATCACAGTAGATACCTTCCATTAATAAATCTGACCTTTTTCTAGCATAAATTATATGTACAGTCTGTTTTTTAAAAGGTAACAGTATGAAAACTACAGACACTGTTTATTATAATCCCACTTTATCAAACACTCACTGTGTCCAGTGTGACTGGGAAACTCAGAGTCCTGCCTCCTTTATACACCTTTGCAGAGTGGACGTCATACCACACCTGAAACAGAGACAAGTCTTAATATAACAACCACTCTGAACTGTATTATGAACATTTTAGAACATATAAATGTGTTACCTGATGGTTCATTTACCTCACCAGATCCAGGAAGTAAGACTTTGATCTCTTGAGCACCTGGTTCAGTTACAGGACAGGCCAGAAGTGCTGCACCTACAGGAAATTTTAGATGTTTAAACGATGAAAATAAAGATAACTGCAGGGTACACTGAGAAAAAGATGCAAAAATAAAAGTTATTTATCACCAATCATATACTGGTTGTCCACAGTGAAGGTGCTCTGTTCTCTCTGGAACTCCACCCACAGAGGTCTGCACAGTTTTAAATAAAACGAGCATTTCTATAACATTTTGTAGAGCTTTTAAATTTCTATTAAAGTCCGTCTGCCTCTCTGTCTTTTAATTAGCAATTAAGATTAAATTCATTTAAATCAAAACATGGGAAACATTGACCTCTAGGGCCTAAAAACAAAACATAAAGGCGAAGCTGCATATGGTTCAATAACAGAGGCTGACAGTAGCCTGCAGTACTGCCGCTGGGCAGCAGATGGCAGCAGTACCAACCTGAGCGGAGGCAGAGCTGAAGTGTGAGCCTGGTGGAACAGAGTGTACCAGTAAGGCAGCAAACAGTATCTGAACACAGAGGAGACAAGGATGTGACAAACCAGAAGAGGCTCATTATCAGCTTTATCATAAAGAAATAAATCACAATTTTGTTATTTGGGACATTTGACGGATTAATGAGGTAACACTGTGTGATAAACATGTCCCTCTTTTTGAAACCGGGTGACGCCTCAGTTAAAGCACCTCTGCTGAATTGCAGTGCGGATTCTGTCGGTGACTTCCTCCCCAAACAGCCAGGGCTCCCGTCGCTTTGTCACATTCGCAGAGTGACCACGGAAAAATGGCTGCAGGGCGGCTGCCTGGTACCAACGCACCAGCAACTCCGGCTCCGGGTCCTTTATGAACCCGCCAACATCGGCTGAAACAAAGAGGGGAAAGGATATGAGAGGCAGCAGCTCATCAGTCTTGTATTTCTCTCTAAAACCAGTCATTAATAATACAGTTGTGTTACAGTTCAATAAAAACACAATGTACCTCCACAAAACACTATCCCTGCCACGCTAAGAGACAAAACCATCGGAATCGAGATCTTCAGATACTCCCAACTGGCCACGTTGTCACCCGTCCACACAGCTCCTGCAGCCCAAACAAACAGAGCAGTTATACACACAGTAATAAATATTATTACAGAGTTAAATAATCATTTTAAAAAACATACCGAGTCTCTGTGACCCAGCAAAGAAGGAGCGAGTGAGGACAAAAGGCCTCTCTGAGCCACCTGAGCGAGTGATCAGCCCCTCAAACGTGGCCATTTGCTGCGAGAAAATAAAATAAAATGTAAAAAAGTAATTTACTCAAGATATCAATAAACATAAACTATGTCAAATATGACAAAATCTGTTATAAAACAATGTTTATGTCTGACTTTTATTAAAAATAACTTCAATGAGCCTGCCCACCTGGTAGAAGCCGTACAGGTTGTGTAATTCCCGGTGTTCCCAGCCCCCATGATGCACTGCGTCCTTCGGCATGGTCTGCTCCGGCCCGTCAAACACAGATGGTTCGTTCATATCGTTCCACACGAATAACGACGGCGTCGACCCCTGTGTCAGACATGAACACTTCAACGACAGCAACACTGCTCTCTGTGAGCTTATGGCTGTAAAACTGCACAATGTGAGCGAGAACATGATGATTTGATTGATTGATTGATGATTTGAAGGATGCAAAAAAGGATAAGAAGTCAGTGTTTTGACCTTCATGTGGGAAGAGAAGAGCTTTCAGTTCAATAAAACACTGGGTTGCATTCACACAGCAGTCTTGATTCATATTTAGTTTTGCTCTTACCTTGTACTTATCCAGGCTGAAACATCTGGAGTACCATGCACGAGCATCTGGACTGCTGAAGTCCAGGTAGCTGGACTCACCTGTGAGAGAGGTTAATGAAAACTCAGGTCAAAAACAAAATGTTTGCATGTGGAGCTGCTTTACAAAGGCTCAGAGTCATCTGATGTTCATAAATATTCATAAATGCAAAGCTTTATTTTTCAAGATTTTTAAAGAAAGTGGGTGTCATTTTAGAATGAAACCCTGTTTGAAATCAGAAGAACATTACCAGGCCAGCACGAGCCCTGAAAGATCCGCCCATCTCTGTGTTTGACAAAATGTCCTGCGTCTCTGGCCTCACAGTACAAGGACCAATCAGGATCAGCCTTGATGTGGGGGTCACTTATGACAACCAGCTGTAACACAGAAACAACAAGCACAATAACTAACTTTTCAAGATAACAACATAACAACTGCAAAAGGCAGTAAGTATACTGTGCCTCCTGAAGCTGACCTTTCTCTTCTTCTTCTCTAGGTGGCGCTGCAGGCCGGCTGGGTCAGGGAAAAGCGCAGAGTCCCATGTAAAATAACGCTTCCCATCCGTGTGTTCAATATCCAGCCAGATGACATCGTATGGAATATTGTGGCGATCAAATCCGGCGTCCACGGCCTTCACGTCGGCTTCATCGTTGTAGTTCCAGCGACACTGGTGATACCCGAGTGCAAACAGAGGGGGCAGGGCTTGATACCCTGACGGAGGGCAAGAGGGCAAATACAGTTTTAATACTGATGGATAATGTGTCAGCATCACAAGGGATTCAGCTGCTCGAGAATGACGTTACATGTGGTGAGAAAAACTGGAAAGAAATCACTGAGCACAGGATTATTTGTTTTATTATTATTTTCTCTTCTTGCTTAGTTTTCCTTCCATTTTTTATGTTAATAAATAATAATTTGTAGTGTTTATATGTAGTATATATATATATAATATTAGTATTTGTAGTATATATTTTATATTAATCTACATTAGTAGATAGAAATCAAAAAGAAATCCTACATTGTACTGTGAAACCTCCATAATCATCCTTTTTAAACTACCTTAGGCTGTTTTTTTTCAGGTCATGCTTTGTTTTTATTGACAAATACATTGAGTGCTGCACACACACACCTGTCAGCTGAGCATACTGGGAAAACAGCTGCTGTGGACCGGGCCCGAGCAGAACCCTGCAGTCGATCACACCGCTCTCTGACAGCCAGTGGACGTCAGTCTGAGGCTGCATCCGCTTCCTCTTCACTGGAGGCGTCTGATCATCCTAAAGAAGATACAAACATGCGTTACTACCTGTCCTCTACGATGTTGTGATTTATGAAGCTGTAATTAAAAAGCTAAAGATACTGAATGTAAACAACACTAGAACAAGCTACCTGATGCTCAGAAGGGCTGTAATGGACGTTCACAAAGGTTTCAGATGCATTCAGCCAAAATACACCCAAAGTCCTATCGGGCTTGTGGGCCACCAACAGCGGCACAGACCCGTACAGGCCGAGGCGGCTGTACACGTCGTACGCAAACACATCCAAGTTATACAGCCGATAAGGTTCACCTTCTCTGTGAAGTGAAATGAATCAGTTAGGTTGGTAAAATGCAAATAGACAGATCTGAACTGCATAAACGCTGCTCTGTTCTTCCTCCATGTTGTTTAAGTCCATGCAGGTACCTGGTGTCTCTGAGCTGGAGGCCGTCGGCGTGCTCAGGTAAACCGTAAACATGACTGAAGCCATGGAAACAGAGGTCTGAGCCAATGCTGCTGGGACCTGGAGATAAACAAGAAGGATGTACAACATTCAATATACAGATGATACTAAAAAGACTGTGTCCTTCTTATTTATTTCATTACATTTTTCTTTTTACTCTTATTTTGAAAAACTGCTATGTAAATAAGGGTATTACATATAAGGGGTGATTGATAAGTTCATGTCCTAATCTAGAAGGAGTTATTTTAGAAAAACCTGCACATTTATATTTCAACATGGTCCTTTTGTACTTTTTACACACTTAGTCCGGCAGTAGTGGAGCGTACGGATCCTTTTTATTTTGTAGAAATCAGCATTTTGGACCATCAATTTGAAACAGAAATACCTCAGAGGATATCAACTTCAAGCTTTCTGCATAATCACTGAAAGAGTTGAACATCATGTGCATGAAACGAGAGCATCGGCTTCAACCTTAGGCCACAAACGTATCAATCAGCCCTTGTTAAAACATAACACTAAGTGTACACACACAATCTTCCTCTCCAGTCGGTTGCATTTAGATGGTTGATAAGAAAACAGAATTATTTGCCTTTTAAAATGGTAAAATAGCAGAAACAAACCATTAGCTTTGATGTCAACAAAATGCTTGAAGGTCTCGTTCCACGATGCGAATGTGTGGTCCACTGGGTGCTGTCAGAGGAACAAAGAGGGAGAGAAATGATGCATTCACAGACCAGATTAGGCCTCATGTAGGAGTGATGTTACTAGTTTGAAAAGAGTTGGTATTTTCTTACCCTGCTGCCATGAGACGCGGCCCTGAGAACAAACAGTAACATTAAAAAACACAGAGAAAATGTAATTTAATTCACTTCCTCATGTGTTGGTTGTTTTAGTTCTTGAGATTCTCACCTGGGCGGATTCTGCAGAGTCTCGAACCACAGTTTTCCTTTGGAGTTGAATGTCACCATCACTTCGTTTTCACACAGGATCTCCAGTCGGAAAGGGAAGTGCCAGACGCGAACCTGATGACGTCCTGAAGACCAAGAAAGTGTGACAGAGTCCTCAGACTGACTCTCCACTCTCAACCTGCCGGATGATGAGGGAGAAAAGTCAACTACTGCAGAAATCACACACTTTAAGACAAAAAATATCCCTTTATCTTTGACTTAAAAGTTATTTTAAGATATTTATTGCTTGATTTTTAAAGAAAACAGACAGGAGATAACTAACACTCCCTACAAAGTTACTCAGCGGCCTAAATTTAGCCCTTATCTGTACTAACAAGCATAACATGACGGTCACAGATGAGCAACACTTCACAGCTACAAAGCTTTTAGTGCATCAGAGAAAGACTCAAGAAAGAAGGAGTGTGTCTTTTAAAGTGCACTTCTTGTGTAACTAGATATTATAATGGAGGGATGATGCTGATGATGCTTACTGTTCACACTGTGGTTCCTCCATTATCACATCTGGAACTCTGTAACGTGCTTTAATGGGCTTGAGTTCATCTATTAATATCCTCACAGTGTCGTTTTTGTGAGGTGACACAGAAAGAAGCAGTGACGTCTGTGAAAAGAGCACAGTTAAGAGTTATCTGATGCAGAAACATTATATATTAAAACATGCAAATGTGATTTTATTATGTAATTGTGAGCTTTATGACACACTTGAACGACTGTTTTGTTATTCAGACACTGGTGGCTGATTATTTTTGCATTTTAAATAATGCTAGTCAAGGTTAGCTATATTATGCAACTGCTACATGATTAGATAGCAGGAGGTTTTCATTCATATAGGTTTCCTAATTTATTAGCACAATCTGTCAATTGTGCTCTCATAAGTACAGCTCAAATTTAGCCCTACAAAAATGCACTAACAGAGACAAATGCAACTTTTTGGTGATTTCAATGGCAAAAATCATCCTCACTTTGAATTTACAGTATTACTGGTGTTCAGACCTGTTTGTCAGGCTCCAGCAGTTCACAACGGGCCCCTTTTTCAGTGAGCACCATGGTGTCCAACAGGGCTCCATACTGCAAGTTTGGGCCCTTGATCTGTCGCCTAAAAATTAAGAACAAACATCAACATAACAATGCGTCAAACATTTCAGTGTCATCCAGCACAGTGAGATTTAAAAGGAAAATTCTACTGAAAACAAAGATACACCTAATCATTAGTGATTACAGAGTTATTTGTAAGTAATCTGTGTTAAAAGTTGATATTTAAAGGCCAAACATACCTGTAAAAAGCAACATCTTCACTTTTCTTAAACTTATCCCTCGAGTTATCGTCAGGAACAACACTGAAAGAGCAAGCACAGAGAAAAATTACACGCTTCATTAACCAGACAAATTATAGGAGACAACTTTTAACCTGCCGCCATATATTTATGAGTAAGACCCTTCAAATTAAGAGTCACCTGTCAGAGTAGATGACTACAGGAACTTAAAATAAGACTTACAATGCTGGTAAATTTTGTTCTGGGCTAATAAAAACAAAGACTACCATTCTTTGATTTTATCAACACAGTATTGAATTGTGCACCTCAAGAAAAAAAAAGCACTTTAAGTGTCTTTCTGCACTCAGACAGGTCTTTACCTAACAGGGGACTGGATCACTTCCGCCATTTCAAGCAGAAAAACGAACAACACAAATCAGCAGTTAGCACTCTGATTTGGTCTTCTGGTGTAAGCTTTAGCTGTTATCTACATTGTTTTTTCGGTGTAAACAAATTTGAACGTTGTCTTTGACGTTGACACAACGAGCGACCGCGACCTGACATTAAACACGACACCAAACCAGACTTCCGGTGTGAATTTCCAAATTAAACTTCCTTCCACAGCGCCTCCCATTGGCTCACCGTTTCACTTTGATTTTAGTTCACTTTTGTTAGCAACTACTGCAAACTAATTTTCTCACAAATGTAAATTATTTGTGTTAGATTTTTAGATTTTGAGAAAGGGGTAGGGATATATATGTTTTACTTCAGCCTACTCCTTTTTAGACACTAATTTTTAGTTGTTTTTCTTTCTGCTTTTAAATGTATTTCTGTATGTTTGAAATAAATAAATTTAAAAAAAGATTATGTTTGCATGCTTATGAGCCGAAAAAAATCTTACTGTTACCCATGAAACGAAACAAAACTAACTTAGTAGAGAGATGGTTTAGCAACGCTGTAGTATTGAATATTAAGCAGATTTTTGAGAGTTATAGATGTTTAGTTATAGGTTTATTTTATTTTATTTTATTTTATTTTATTTTATTTATAAGTTAAATTATACATAAATAACTTACAAAAATAGCCTACCAATGCCTCAAGCTTTCTCAACATTTGTGAAAATATAAATGACAAAATACACTAAAAAGATTTCAAGTAGCAAACTTGCCTTTACTCAGTTAAATTTCTTACATTTTTAATGAAAAGCCATATATAATTTCTCTCTCTTAACATTTTATTTGATCTGATTTGATATTTTTTAAATCGTCCACCAGACATTAGAAAGCAAAAGTCAAAGTTGCCGTTTTCACAAGCTAACTTCACTTTTTTCAAGCTAACTTCCTTTCGAGTGTTCTGTCGCCCACTGGTGGTGACAGGATGAATTGCAACAAGGAGCCCCCCTCCGGTCCTGGAGGCGGATACGAGTCTGACCTATAGTAGATACACAAATGAAGATGCCGGATGCACCGACGCATCGGTTATGTTTGCTGCTTTTCGCATCAGTTTTCCGCCTCGGGACAGCGGCAGAGGTCTCAGTATGGAAAGTGGACATCAACTCGGTTAGTGTGACACCTTAAATATGTACATTTTTTACGGTTATCACATAGCTTGTCGTGCTAATTCTTCCATAGCAACTGTTAGCCGTGGTGGCTAACTAGCCCCTAGCAACTCTTCATTCCTCTGTATGTTTCACCTGACAGTTCAGGTTTTGCTAGTCTGACGAGACGAGCTAGCTTGCATCGCTGTTATCTTGAAGTAATGTCAATGACTTTGCTTATCAGTTATCGTTTTACCATCTGTCAGACAGCAGTGCAACATCCAATATGTCAACAGTAGAAACTAGACATGAAAACAGGCGATATTTGTGGAAGGAAAGGGAGCTTGTTTCGATATTGAAGCTTTATGTTGTTGTTAAGATATACTGGTTATCATCTATGTGTGTGACAGAGAGAGCTACTGTTAAAAGTCATCAATTAAAGTAACTCTTGACAGACAAGTATTGCACTGAAGTACCTTTACTTTACTTGAATATTTCCATTTTCCGCGACTTTTACTCCAAAACATCTCAGGTTATGACCCTTGAGAATAAATTAAAAGGCTTTTAAGAATTGGTGAAAAGTAATTGAAGAATTAAGTAATTAGTCAATTCGATTAGTATTTCAAAAAAATAATTATAATTAACGTGTCAGTCTTTTATCCTTAGGTTTTAAGCTCTAAATGCAGTAACCTCCATCTCTGTTAAAAAGGGAACAAACAAATGCAATGACTTTCATATAAAGCAATATATTTATGTATTAACCCAGAGAATGGGATGAATAAGGACCACAAAAGATAACATATATGATAGATGAATGAGTAAATTTAACTAATTAAATACCTCAGACAGAATTAATAAATAACTGAATGAATAAATCTAATCAAAAATGAGTCCAATTAGGTTTAAATAACTAACGGAGCACTTATAACACCAATAGAAACAAACTGTTTGGAATTAGCATGGTTTGAACTCTCAGACAGGACACGTGAAATGTGGTTGGTTCCTTCTCTTCCTTCTGTGATGATAAAGGCTGATGATGAGGTTGAACTTCAGAAAGCACCAAGTGTGACGAAGCAGACTCTGATTCGTAGGTCACTGAGGTCACAGCGAGATGACAACTGCTGTGGGTTCAGTGCTTCTACCAGAGGATGCATCCTGTCATCTCACTGAGCTGCACTTGTTAAATATGAACCAGCTTGTCTTCTCTTATGCTTTCAGACACAGGATGCTGTGTTTCGAAAGACGCTGTATGCCAACACCACCATCTTCATGAAGTGTAAGTAGCCTGACTCTTTTTTTTTAATTTACTTCACTAAAACAAAACTAATGTAAATATTGAGACAAAAAGTACAAAGATCATTTGTGGGAGGGATCGATTTTCTATAACAAGACCTGAACACACTTCCAGGGAAGCTGTCAGTCTCATAAATAGAGCACTGAGGCGGATTTCTGCCATCAGACTCAAGGTTAAGCAAACAGAAATGGGTGCAGCGAGTGTGATTGGTCAGGTTTTGATACGACAACATGCGAGTACGACATGCAAATGAGATAATACTGAACGTACAGAGAAGCCTTTTAGTCTATTTCATCTGCACTTCTGTTCAGCTCCAAGGGGAAGATTTTGTGTTGGACTCACGATCAACCTTAAGTTTGTTTACTAAAAAGTAACTCTACTGTCATAAGAACACAGACTCTTATTCTCTAAATTTTAAAATATCATGGTGGAAATAATCTTGCTGTAAAATGACTTAACAGCTAAGTGTTGAGCAGAAAACGGCATTGTTGTGCCGACATTCACGTCCCACGCTGTGTTTCTGCTCTCACTGGCTGAACTTCAAACATCATGCATCAGCTGGTTGTCCTGCAACCTGCAGGGGCAGAATTTCCTGGAAAACCTGCAGAGGGAACCTCTTGGCACTTCAATTAAAACTGTCAGCGTTTGAAATGATAAATAAAATATTGGCAAAAAAAAATCTTATCAGCGTCGTACAAACGAATCTTACTATCATGGTAGAAAAGTTTGTTTTAGTTTTGACTCGCTGCTGCTGTTAGTCCACTTGGTAACTCGTCTTGATATTCGCTTATTTAGTGTATTTTATAAAAAAGTGCATTTCAGTTTCAGGAATATTAACATTTTAAATTCACCCTCAAACACTACAACACAATGTTATTTTAAGGGGAGTAATATATTCATTGTTAAAACAGTTGTTTCAGTCTTTCTGATGAGATATTTTATCAGAAATAGCACATATTATGATATTTTCAGCATATTTGCAATGGAGTTTAGTACGTAAAATACAGTCAATAACATGTGATTGTGAAGTTTGTTGTCTGTTCCTCAGAATTAAACTATTTCCTCTTTCTGGAAACACAAATTTGCTTAAGTAAACTGATTTCTACTCCCACAGGAAATGTGGACACAGAAAAAAAACAAAAGTAGATCACAACACACATGAACTCCTGAAATGTGATGACCAGGAACAAATGTTTGCTTTATCTCTCTGCAGTCCAGGGTGACCCGGGGTCATGTGACAGAAACGTGGCCTTCAACATCAGCTGGTACCTGCGCTCCTCTGTTTGCTACAATGAGGTCTTTAACACACCAGTAAGTGTTGACTTTAGTGTGCTGATGTCTGACTTTCAACTGTTTGTTTTGGCATCGTGTTGATCAGAACAAATATTACAAAGTTTTTGACCAAACACACAGATAAAACTGCTAACAAAATAACATTTTGATATATAATCATCACATATTTGGGTATAATGATTTATTATAATTATTATAACAGCTGGATCAGGTTTATTATCTTGAACAAAAACAAAACTAAGTGAGCAGTAAAAGTAGTAAAAATAAATGTCTTTAGAAAAGATATTACATGATTCAAAACCAAGTTTCTTTAAGCACTGAGTTTTCAAGCTAATTTATTGTTATTTTGGCAATTAAATAATAGTTTTAGCCTCATGCTTCACACAGGACATGCGTACAAATATTTGAATGAGAGGCATTTATCAGGATGTTATGTAAATGAGTTTTGTATGTATGAAACATCATAACTGACCTCAACTTAAACACACTAAAAGATTTGCAAAACTAAATGTACAAAACTAAAACAAAACATGTCTGATTATGTAAAAATGAACTGAAAACCAACAAAAACTGAACTAAAAAGTCTAAACTAAAATAAAGATACACCAAAGACAAACCTGAAAACGATATAACATTGCTGTAGATGAAAAGGTCGATAGAAATCATGTTTTGAAAAGTTTTCAGAAGGTTCAGCTCATAAACTTTTCCCCCAGCTGAGAGGTTTTGGCTTCACATTCGGCATCAGTGGTCTGTCAGTCAGAGCAGCTGGTGTGTCCTTCCTGACAGTGTTTTCGTGGCCTCGGGCTCAGCTTCCGTCTTTGTTCCAGCTCCGTCCTCTCCGTCCAGAAGTGTCTCAAACTCAGCTGCTGCCTCGGCTTTGATGTCTTTCACCTTGTCACAGCCGTCTTGGAGCAGAGGGTTAAAGACGGAGGATATAGAGAGGTTACCTGCAACCTTATCAGGACGTTTTTACGTTCAGATTTGTTTTGAAATGTCAGTGTCCTCTTCTGTCAGACTCAAAACGCTCCGCTTAAAAAAAGGAGAACGCTTAAAGGAAGATAAGAGCAGCAAAGTTTCGTCTTTGTTTTCACTTTCTGGAAGAGTCTTAATGAAATCTTGAACAAATTCCACCAAAAAAAAGATAATATAAAGCAATAAATTTTACTAAAAGTCATTTGAATGATATCAGATACTGAAAAATAATCCAAAATGACCAGTAAACTGACTTTGACTGTTTCAGATTCTGTCATCCAGCTCAAGTTTTCCATTTAAACTCCATTTCAATCACTCACACACTCAAACATCTGCACATTAATTTAAGTGTCATTAATAAAGCGCATTGATAAGCTGAATGTGGAGCTCAGATGTGCAGCTTTTGTCACACATCTGTTTTCCACACAACATGAGTGATTTTTGATTTTTATGACACTATTGTTTCAACAGTTATTTCGCTTTATTAACCAGCCAGAGTTGTTTGGCTGAAGTGTTATCAGGCCTCTGAGTTTCTCTCCACTGTCCAAACAAAGAATCACATGCTTAGCAACAGCGTTTCTTATCATGTCGTCATGATACCAGAGTTTAACACAAGCGTTACAATAGATTATGATACTTGATCCCTCTTTTAGTGCCATGACAATAAAAAAACATCCTTTGCTCACACTTTTTTCTTTCCTTTCCCTTTTAAATATCAGCCTGCACACCTGTACCTGCAGATACCAACACATTAACAACATCAGGCTGATTTTTCATAAATGTGGTTCAGTGTAAATCACTGACAGCAATCCACAACTTATAAGGGTTAAAACATGCAAATGCTGTTTGAATAATTCACATACAGTGAGGAGGTATTTTGGCAAACTGTTCGGTTTAGGTCTTTTCATTATGAAAACATATAGAACTTAATTTAAAACCACCATTATTCTATTGTGACGTGCTCTAATCCCTCATAATAACATGTTTGCTTCCTGCTTCGACCTGAGGCTGCTGCAGTGTGTTACTTTTAAATTATGCTGTTCAAAAAAAAGGAAGTCATCATCTCTAATCAAAAACATCATCTCCTCAAAGCTCAAGACAGACTGTCAAAAAACCAGCCAAGAGATGCATCAGTGAAACTTTGTGTCCTCAGGCTGCCTTAAGTCAAACAATGAGAGCCACTCACAGCTGCCGGTGATGGAGACCAAAAAGAAAACGCACACAGGAAATCACCTGTGGTTAAAGCCGCCCTTGTCAAGTGGTTTGATAATGCCTGGCCACACAATGCCCTCGCTGTTTGAAAAGCTGGATTGCATTTTGAAACAGTCAGTAAAGACAAACATGATTACCGTAATTTCCGGACTATAAGCCGCTACTTTTTTCACACGCTTTGAACCCTGCGGCTTAAACAATGATGCGGCT
>JAQMCX010000015.1:2787687-2836312 GCA_029814765.1 Acanthurus leucopareius
AGAAACACAATAAATATCTTGTTAAGTTACATATAGAGCAGGGTAAAAAATTTGCAATTAATTTGCGATTAATCGTGTGTTAACTCAGGACACTAATGCGATTAATCGCGATTAAAAATCGACTGACAGCCCTAATATATATCTTTATATATATATATATATCTTTACTATATATATATGTATGTATGTCTTAGTGTTAGCACATAACACTTTGTTGTCTGGCTAACTGAGTAATCCCTGAAATAAAATTAGATTAGCTACTGTTACTCTGTGTGAACACAGCTGCATCAGTGAATATTGATACTTGAAACATATCACATTTGTCAGGGTTCAACATCTTGTGTTTTTGGGATCCTTGTGTTAACTAGAACACACTGTTTTTCTCTGTCGGAGAATGTAATGACACTCTCGGTCATGTTACCTTTTCAAAGCCAAGTATGTGCAATTGTAAACACAGTGTCATCAGAAGTTTCCAAGCAGTACTCCAGATTTCTTCTCTGATATGTTTTCTTTAACACCACAGTTCTGTCAACTAAAAATATGACACTAATATTGTCAATTTTTCAAGCTTTTACTGAAAAACGTAAGGCTGCTCAGTGAGTGTGGTTAATATATGACCTTTAAAACCATTTTCCAGCAAAGGGAGTCATTAGTCTAAAATTGAATATTTTTATTTTGATCTCTATTAAAAGAAATATTTTGTTGCTTTTCTTGCAACAGCAGTGATAAAGGTTCACTTTATGTTGTTGTCACCAAAGTAAAAACTTTTTGTAGCTCCTGAATCACAGAATCCACTGATGAGCTTCACGGATGTGGTGTGGTTTGCTGTATGTATGTATGTCATCCTATCTCACTCCCTCCACTCAAAGTTTTGTTAGGATTCTCACCTAAATTTAGTGACATGAGATAGTTGAAAAAAAATAGTGTACATGCTGAATGAATAATTTTCATTTCTCTACAATTACAGATTTTTAAGCCTGTACCATCCACACTGCAAAATAATCTTGCCATATATGACAGAATTATATCCCCGTCCTGTGCAATCTACTGCAGTGTGTGTGGATATTATAAATTCTTTATGTTTTTTTTTTTATATTTATCCAAGTCTTGTTCAGAACTTTTATTTTAGAGAGACTCTAAAGCCCAATTACTGGATGTGGGTCTGCATTGTAATGTGAAGCTGAAGATAATTGTATGGCTTTTTGCGTATGTCCTGCAAATAAAATTTATATTGAAACATGTTTACAGTGTCATTTTTGTGAGTACACTAAAGATAAATGTTTTTCATGTGCGCATTTTGCAAAGCATATTATCTTTTTACAGAATGAAATAGAATTAAATCATTTTTAGAGTGCTTCATTATTGTAAAGAGATGCTGGGAAATTTATATTTATCGTTAAACATCATAGCCATTTCCAAAAAGGTTGTTGAAACATTAAGTTGATTTTTAAATATTAGACAAAAAAATTGTTTTATAAGTTAAACTCAGTCAACAATAAAACAAAAAAGTTTTCTTTAATGTTCATATATTAGTGTCCAATCAGAAATTCAATTAAGTATTTTTAAAATAAGGTATAAATATTCTCAGCATCTTCTATGCATTTTAGCATATTCTTAAATGTTTATTAATAAATTAAAATAACGTTAAAAATACCTATCGATAATTATTAGCTTTATACGAATAAAATTGAGCTGACGTGACTTGATTTTAATTGTTAAAAAAAGAATATGAATAAAATCTCGCGAGAATTAAAACGAACCGTTTAACTCTGCCTTTAACTTTAGTCACTGCTCCTTTAATGCGTTCCTCGTGAGTGCGCTGCTGTCTCTCAGTCACGTGCCTGTCAAACAGCATTCGCTCGCGCAGCCTCTGTCAACACAACAGAGGAAGTAACTGGAAGCTAACTAGGCTAACGAGAAGTGTTACAGTGATACCGTTTTTGTTGTTTGTTGTAATTTAACGATAACTAAATGTTGCTTTTGTCTTTATCCTCGAAGTATTGACTGCTTTTGTTCGGTTTTCATCGGCATGGAGTGACAAGGAACAATGTTTAGGAGGAGTAGCCGCTGCTTGCTAAGTTCTAAGCTAGCAGGCTAACGATCAGCTGTTGTTTTGGTCGGAGAGATAGCTGGCTAACAAGACAAACGGCATAGCATTACAGCAGTACCAGCAGTACCAGGTTTTCCAGATTGAATTCTCTCATTTTCTGTCGAAAAATTATATTGATCAGTCGATTAATGGCGACACATGAAGGCGTAGCACCCTGATAGACTTATCAGCGGTCGGTCAGTCAGCTGTTGTCAGGCAAGCGTCGACTCCGTTGAAGGATCGATCAATCAGAGCGGTGTGTAATTAAATCAGCAACATTGCTTCAAGATGCATGACGCGTATGAACCAGTGCCTATTTTGGAAAAGCTTCCTCTTCAGATTGACTGTCTTGCGGCCTGGGGTAAGATTTTTAAGACACTTTTTGCATCCCACAGCTTAAAATCGAAGTGGTCCATCTTGGCTTTTATTAAACTGCAATCTCAGGTGTCCCATTAAATGTAATGAAGTGAGCCACTTTCTTGAGCAGATCACAGCTCAGAGTTTGACTAAAAATGCCCTTTTAATAGCAATAAATGTCTGACATAAGTGACAAGAACAGCTGTCCTGCCAGATCATAATTCTGAGTTTTTTCTTCCCACAGAGGACTGGCTGCTGGTGGGAACAAAGCCTGGGCATCTTCTTCTCTACAGAATAAAGAAAGATGCAGGTAGGATGAGGGGATCTGTGATGTAATTTAGTCCATGTGTACTTGCAGACTTTCATAACTTACTGTTGACAGCTGCAAATTAATGTCTTGTTACCTCTTAGGCACCAACCGGTTTGAGGTGACACTGGAAAAATCCAACAAGAACTTCTCAAAGAAGATTCAGCAGGTAAATACAGCTTCGAAATGAGATTTAGTACAAACACGGACTAAATTTCACATAAATCAAAAATTATGAGGAATTGGAAGTCAGGTGAGGGAAGTCACAACTTTCAGAGTGCTTTCAGATTTCGTAGGACGACACACTCTACTACCGTGTTAATTATAACAGTAAGACTGTGGTCGGAAATATGGCTTCACTATGTTTGCAACACTTCACGCTGCTTTCAGCTCTTGATTTTCAATGGCTGTCTCCTTGTTTTGAAATGAATTAGGAAATCTCGCTCACTCTGAAAACCCATCCATGTGCCAGCTCAAATACCAAAGATATCTAATGTGATCAGATCATCCGTCATTTTGAAACGTGTTAGGACTTCCTGTGCTTAGAGAGAGTGTCAGAAGCCTCAGGCAGAGTGGATTAAATAACTGAGTCCTTGTTTGTTCTCAGCTGAGGTTTATGTCCACAGTATCCCTGGTTAATCTTTGATTTCTTTAGTTCAGACTTACTTTAATGTGTTTTTCACTCTTTTTACAGCTTTATGTCGTCTCACAGTACAAAATTCTCGTCAGTCTTCTCGGTAAGTTCCTCTATCTAAAAGGGACGTCACAGTATCATGTTTTCATTACATTGTTACTGTGACCTGAACTATTCATGATTGTTTTGTTTGTTTTTTGCAAATAAATCACACTCAAATTTGTTTAGAGTGATGGAGGGAAGGATGTAACAATAACTGTAAAATACTGCACAAAAAGAACAATTACATGTACAACCATAATGCTCATAATTCTTAATTTGTTAATTATTTAGTCTTTCACCCTCAGATCTACAAGCTGTCTGCATATTGGCAGAAAGCATTCCTCTTTATTTTCTTAACAAATATAGAATATTCAATGTGTTTCTCTTGCAGAGAACAACATCCATGTCCACGACCTCCTGACTTTCCAGCAGATCACAGTGCTGCCAAAAGCAAAAGGAGCAACACTCTTTGCATGTGACCTGCAGGTCAGTCGAACTCCTGCCGTGGTTTTATCTTCAGATCTTAAACACTGTGCCTCTGCATTTGCATTGTTTCCTATTCTACATCTTTTTCATGTGAACAATTGTCACTTTATTCTATGATCATACAGCTTTAGACTGGTTTAGAGGAAAGGCAGATGAGTCGGTGTCTTACTTTGAAGCTGTTTTATGGCCAGAGATCTTTAAATAAGCTGATGTAGTCAGTTTCATTAATTATCTGCAAACAATCTACAACAATATCCTGCATCTTCTGCACAGTTTGACTTTAAATTTATTCTTAGTATGCATCATTGTCATTTAGCCTTTTGAATACGTGTTTTTCTACATTCCCGCCAGCCTTTTTCTTTTTTTGCAATTAGTTTCAGTACAGTCACAAAAAAAAGAGGATTAAGAAAGGTAATCCATGTAATGTTTTAATAGCTCTTAAATTAACAAAAGCAAATAAAGAGCAAAAGATAACAGAGTAATTACAAGCCTTTATGCAAATCTGCTGAGCATATGATGTTAATTCTTTTTCCCAATTGAATCAGTGCATCTCACATGCTGCTGCCTTTTGCAAGCACAAACAAACAAACCATATTTCTTTGTACTTTTAAAATCAGACTGGTTTCAGAGTTTCCTAAATTTTTTCTAACATGCCCTTGACCAAAAATAAAGTGATATTTCCATTTTTACGGATTATGAAATTGTATTACATCAATGTGTTTGTTTTATTTTGTATTCACATATCTTTGTTGTTCTCATTTTCCCTGATTTAAAGTCATGAACTGTATATTTTGTTTATTTCCACCTCAGCAAACCAGCACAGGAGAGGAGAGGCTGAGAATGTGCGTCGCAGTGAAAAAGAAGCTTCAGCTTTATTACTGGAAGGACAGAGAGTTTCATGAGCTGCAGGTAAACTGAAAGATGTTTGAGATGTGACTCAGAGCTTTAGAGGAGGTTTTTTTCCCCCAATCCTCTGACACATTTAGACATCTAAATGTTTTCTTTTTGTCTGTCAGGGGGACTTTGGTGCTCCAGATATTCCAAAGTCCATGGCCTGGTGTGAAAACTCCATATGTGTCGGTTTCAAACGAGACTATTACCTCATCCGGGTAAGTCCCCTAGATAAAGGATAACAATAAGATTTTTATACTTCTGTGCTCATTTTGGATTTGGTAGTTTAAATGCATTCTAGTAGTGACAGTGCTGTCCATCTATATGGTCAGTCTGCTGTCATATTTTTCCAATATGTTGCTTAAAAAACAATTTGAGTCTGAGTCTCTTGCAAGCTGGACTCTGCTTTTTTCATGACTCTTGCATAAGCTGACTTGAATCTTTTTATTCTCTGTGAAGGAGTGAACTGTAAACATTTTGTGGATGCCTTTCCAGTCTAAAAAGAATGGTTCAAAGACTGGTTTTGAAAAGAGTATCACTTTATAACAACCTTTTTATATCACTTGTGTTTATTTTTGGCTTTTTTCTCAGTATTTCTTACACCTTTAAGTCTTATTATCAACTTATGTTTGGTAGCTTTATTCCAGTCAAACAGGCTTTTCTGAAATGCTGTTTCATTGTTAGTCTGAAGCAGTTAGAACAATTACAGGTTATCTTAGTAAGATGTTATTAAAAGGTTCTGTATCTTCTGACTCACTCATACTGTCTCCTCTGTCAACCAGATGGATGGCCGTGGCTCCATCAAGGAGCTCTTCCCCACTGGGAAACAGTTGGAGCCTCTTGTTGCCCCACTGGCTGATGGGAAGGTGGCTGTCGGTCAGGATGACTTAACTGTGGTGCTAAATGAAGAGGGCGTTTGCACCCAGAAGTGTGCCCTCAACTGGACGGACATCCCCATAGCAATGGGTAAGAAAGAGGCACAACAACTTAAACTATGAACACATTTTCATAATCAAATATAAATGTGATTGAACTCTCGCTGTGGTCGTTTTCTGCAGTTTGCAGACATTTAATTCTTAGTTGCTTGCGCTATTTTATGCAAAACAAGCTGCTGCAAAACCAGCCCAGTTGACTTTTCCATCCTTTTGACACTGATGTTTGCACTAGAGTTAACTTTTATTCTAAATAGAGACTGACAGCAAAGTGAAAAGGTCACATGCTGATTAAAAAGACCCCTCCTTTATATGAGTTAGTCTTTGAGAAAGCACAGAAGGTGTTATGCCAAAATATTTCAACCCAGGCAGTTGATTTCCCACGAGGAAGAACAAAATAAACCTAATTTTTTTTAGTTTTTCTTTCTTATCATTTTGTCAAAACAGTGAAGCCCTCAAAAATTCCCAGCATCACACAAAGTGAAGTCGCCATCCTTGTCACAATTTAGCCGATATTGTTTTTCGTCAGTTTATGGTGTCTCAAAAGTAAGCATCTATTGATTTTTGCCAAGGACATTGTCTGCTATAAATGATCAGATTACTTAACATTAAGGAGTTTTGCCCACAATATTCCCCTGCTGCACCTTCAAGAAAATAAACTTCAGGAAACGAAACAAAGAAGCAGCAGAACCAAAAGCAGAATGTTGGTGTTTTGGCACATCAGAGTGGAGGACGAGCTGCTGCAGATGACACTGTTATGACAGCTGGTTTCAGTGAACACTCTAAAATTTTCCTTTTTTTAATTTATTTTAGGTCTCATGCAGGTTTTTGTTTCACACACATATTAGAAAACATGGTCAGCATCAAACTTATAAATTTATTATAAGTCAAACTCTTAAATCTTAGATTATTCTTCTTCTCTAACCTTAATTTCAAGGTTCAGTTCCTGTCTTTTAATGGTGATCTTTTGAACTAAATGCAGCTTTTACTGCATCTATATTAACTGTTCAGTTTGTTGCTATTTGAATTCATTGGCAGGTGACCAAATGTTGTGTTTAATGACCCTGCTTGTACCTGTAACAGTGCAGTTTATTCTCTTCTTCACACACTGATTGGCAGTTTGTTCACATCAGCTGCTGTATACAAACCTGATGAAGCATTTCACTCACATACTATCAATTATTTTGTCAGTTGTCAGCGAGCTGCTGTCTGTGTTTTTTTCTTTCCCTCAATTTTTCCTCTCCCTGTTCAAACACTGTCTTTCCATTCTGTCTGAGCGTTGCGGCTGTTTTCCACATGTCAGAATAGAAAACATATTTTTAGATCAGACACCACAGGTCTGGGTTACTAATAAGCTCTGTGACAGAAGTGATGCAGATGAGCTCTCACGTTGTTTTAAAGGCTCCTTTTTTTCCGTGCTCATTGGAATGCAGAGAGGAACAATATGAAGGGGAAATGAAGCCTCCAAGCGGTGGTTTCATACAGTTTGCAATTTCCTCGGTTTGCTATAGGCAACGCCGTGGCTTTGGCGTGCATCGGCAGAGGAAGAGTGCTGGTCAGTTCAAAATCCTCTAAGTGACCATCCTAATTGTTCAGTGCTGCAGCAGAAGGCCTGTGGGTGCAGACTGACCCATCTGAGTCCAACCTCAGGCCTGTCTGCATAGCTGTTCCTGACTGGATATCCTCCTCCATTAGCCTGAAGGTCTTCACTTCATGATCAAAGCTGAAGGACCTGCTCTCAAAACAGAAAGATGTGTCAAACTTTTCAACATTTTTTAAAAGAAAAATATGTCATTCAGTGGTGGTTCTTAAAATCTTTCTGTTTTATACTATTGCACATTAAATATTGGCAACTGGACCAAATTATCCATATATTAAAAGTGTTATTTTATCTCCAAAATCTTGATTAACCTGCTGAACCATTTATTTTGGCTTTATTTATTATTGTTTTTCGTTTTGTCAACCTTATGTAATAAATTAGATAGTGACTACTTTATGAAAGTTTGCAGAGATTTGATGACCGACAAAAGATGTCTAATATTTTTGTTTCACAAACTTACATTAGCAGCTAGGTTTTGGTTTTCTTTCACGTATATTTTATTTTCTTGCCTCTTTTTCAAATGTTCTCAGAGCACCAGCCTCCGTACATCATCGCAGTTCTCCCTCGCTATGTGGAGATCCGGACCTTTGAGCCAAGGCTGCTGGTGCAGAGTGTGGAGCTGCAGAGGCCTCGCTTCATCACTTCAGCAGGGTCAGCAGTTCTTTTTAAAGCTCTGTAGGATTTTACTGGCAACTTATCAATGCAAAGGGACTCGATGCACACTCACAATTTGCAGTTGTAATGCCCGATTCTGCAAAAAATGGATTTTGTAGATATTCCCTGCTCACTTTTATTTACAAGTCCAACCTTTTCATCCTGCTGGCTGCACTTTTGCACATTTAAAGTAATTATTTCAGTGCTGTTTAGATTCATTCACCTTTTCATTTATCAAATGGTGCAACGATTGATAAGAAGCAGCACACTTTTACTTTCAACCTGTTCTTTCTGATCTTGTTTTCTCCTCTAATCTTTCACAGGCCAAACATCGTGTATGTTGCCAGCAATCACTTTGTGTGGCGGCTGGTGCCAGTGTCCATAGCCAGCCAGATCCGGCAGCTTCTTCAGGACAAGCAGTTCGAACTGGCTCTTCAGCTGGCGGTGAGCTTCACTTCACCATTAAACCTCATTATTAAATTCCTCAACATTTACGCAGTGCTTTAGCTTCAGCTCGGAGGATGTTACAATAAATAAAGCTTGTTTTGATTAGTAGCTGTACGTTGAAGCAGGAGAATGTTTGAGTCTCACTCTGTCTCTCGCTGTAACTTTCCAGGAGCATTTCCAAAAATAAAACATTTCACATTCTTGGAAGCCAACATCCTGATAAATAAACTGCGGACTTTTTTTGCTGTAGTGTGATGAATTTTTTGTGTTTTCTTTTTTTTTTTTTCTGCCAGAAGATGAAGGATGATTCAGACGGTGATAAGAAGCAGCAGATACATCACATCCAGAATCTCTACGCCTTCAATCTGTTTTGCCAGAAGCGCTTCGATGACTCCATGCAGGTGTTTGCCAAACTGGGCACAGGTACAGCCTCCCCGCCTCCCAGCAGACACCTGATTTCTGCCCGTTCAGGACACATTTGTAAGACAGAATCAGACTGAATGACCTCAACCTTTTGGTGCAATATTTATTCTAAGCTGTAACACATGGCTACTGCTCACAGAAAGTGTGGATCGCTTGGACCTCTTGAAAGTAAATATTTTGCTCTGTCGTCAACAATCTGAGGTAATCAGACCTGATAAACATCACTCACTTTACTCACATGATTTGTGTTTGAAAATTGCCGACTGAAAACGGGAGATCTTGTCACAATTCATCCTGCAAACGTTTAATCTTTCTCCTTCTCGGGAACTGACTAAAGATCTGTTCCTTATTGTGTAAACTGATGGAAATATTTTTAATCACATCTGACTTAATCATGTCACATCATTTGTATACCTGAGAGTTTTTCCACAATCTTAGCCTTTTCTTCGCTGTAATGAGCTCTTGATTTCAGGTCTGAGCAGGTAAATATTTATTTTTACAGTATACAGTGGCATGGTAACGTTTTGTGTTTGTATTTGTACCTCTGAACTTAAACTCTTTGCCTTTGATCAAAGGCTAATAAACAAACTCAAGTGTCATAAGTGGAATAAATGAAGACGTATTTCCCCTCCTGTGCTCTGCAGATCCCACCCATGTGATCGGGCTGTACCCAGACCTGCTCCCCTCAGACTACCGCAAACAGCTGCACTATCCCAACCCTCTGCCCACTCTGTCCGGGGCGGAGCTGGAGAAGGCTCACCTGGCTCTCATCGATTACCTCACCCAGGTGTGTGTGTGTGTGTACAGTGTAGGATTTAAGTTAAATGAGACTCTGCTTTGAGTAGAATTGAAAGAACCTCAAGGGCTGAGCAAGAATAAAATAATTAAAATCGAGATAACTTTTTTTAAATCTGTACTTGTAAGTAAATTATCTAAGTGTTTTTTTTAATCCGTCCTCACAGAAACGCAGCCACCTTGTGAAGCAGCTGAATGACTCTGATCCTTCTACAACGTCTCCGCTCATGGAGGGCACGCCCACCATCAAGAGCCGCAAAAAACTCCTGCAGATCATCGATACCACCCTGCTGAAATGTTACCTGCACGTAAGGCCACAATTGCCATCTTTTTTATTTCTTTATGCCTGTTATGATAGAGAAAACTATGTTTTGCAGAATGTAAAGCACACAGTGTGCTGCTATTTAAATAAGTGATCTTCTCTCCTCTAAACAGTTCTTTTCCCTTCACATCCTCCGTCCTCTAAGAGGAGTCTTCTTTTTGTGAATCATAATACTAGTTTGGTTCCATCTTCAACTGTGTTTGTCATTTAATCTCCCATACAAACTGATCCATCACCTCAAACAAACAAATCTTGGAGCAAAAGCCATTTTTGAGTCTCTGACATTTTATATTTTTATATATCCTGGCTTCAAATTTTTGAACTTCATCTTTGGACCATAAGACATGAATTTTACATGAGTATTATATGTATCTGAGATATCTTTTGAGCCAAATCTAAATGTCTGGAGGAAAACCAAAAGAAACAGTGATACAATCTAAAACTGATGAGGTGAAGCCCTGCATCCCTTCACATTTGATTTTTGAAAAAAGCAAATACAGTTTTTATTAACCAGACTTATTTTTATCTTTAGATGTTTCTTTCTGCCACTTATGATTCGTCATACTTTTTGATTCAGACCATAATCTGCAGTTGATGCTGAACTTTACCCCAAAGTTGCATGAATTTCATGATGGATGTCATGTTGGCTTTTTTAAACTTGGCTTTCTTCATCATCGACTCACAGCGAAACACATCGAATATATGATATATATTTATATAATATATGATATCAAAAGAAAGGAATTTCAAACTGGACACACTGACAGCAAATCTAGGCAGTTTACTTTACCCGTCGCCAAATATTTTTAAGTATTTCATTGGCAGATTTACTTTGAAGTAACAGAACATGAGTCATACTCAGAAGTACAGTATGTGTAGCAACTTCAGTTATTTGTGTCTGGTATTGATTTAAGGGAAGTGGAAGCCCGGGCAACACAACAAAACCTTAAAATTTACAGCCAATCTGTGTGTCAGATCGCATCTGTGAGGAGAAAAAAAAGGAAACGAAACAGTTGGACATTTCTGTCGTTGTTTCGTGTTTAGACAAGCCACCTCATGTGGTTTGAGCATCGAGGAAAAAAAAAGCCACCAGGTGCTCCCCTTTCAGAGGAATTCCCAGGAATTCAGATCACAATGGAGGGATAACCTGAGAGTTACAGGAGAGCCTTCAGGACTGTGTGAGCTTCTCTGCTGCCAAGCATCTGCAGCAGATTAAGGACCAATGTGTAGGATTTAGTGGGATTTATTGTCAGAAATTGAATACAGTATTCCTAAGAATGTTTTGATTAGTGTATAATCAAATGAAAATAAGGATCCTTGTGTTTACGTTGCCTTGGAATGAAACTTTTGTATCAACAGAGGAAGCAGCTCCTCTGCAGCAGAGCCTCCGTGTTGCACTGTCGTGTTTTACAGCAGATAAGAGTGAACAAACCAAACACTGAAAGAGGGAGGCTTGATTTTTTATACTGACGTCAAGGCCTCCTGCATGCTTGAAAAGTGGTTGAATTCTGCATCCTCGCCACTAGATGTCGCTAAATCCTGCACACAGTGAAGCAGAGAAGATGAATTAATCAGTCGCTCGCCCTGTCATCTGTGGGCGACACACACAGTCTTAATGGATTTAGGTTTGAAAATGTGTGTTTTTGTTTTCAAACCTGCTCTTATTTTACTCCCCTTTAGACCAACGTGGCCCTCGTGTCGCCCCTCCTTCGCCTGGAAAACAACCACTGCCACATCGAGGAGAGCGAGTACGTCCTGAAGAAGGCTCATAAGTACAGCGAGCTCATTATTCTTTATGAGAAGAAGGGTCTGCACCAGAAAGGTGAGGGTCTGCTCGCTGGTCACCCACATGTTGCTGTAAACCTGAGGATCATTTCACTATGTTTTAGGCAGCATTTTCCCCAATACTGTTAAATGTTAAAGCTTCATATACAGAAAGAAGCTGTGTATAATAATATGCACATCACATGTAGGAACAATGCATGTAAACATATTTAAGAACAAGTTTAATTATTTACTCCTAATTAGTCAGTTTTAAAGTACCTGTACTTTTCTTATGTAGCATTTTATTGAAAGTATTTTAATTTTATGCTACAAAATTCTTGTGATTTTGTGCTTTTTGCTTCATTACATCAGACAGTTACAGCTCTTAGTTGTACAGTTGTTGCTTTTTATAGAGAAAAACTACCCATTGCTACAATTATCTCCACCTTAACCAACTGTTACATTACAATTACGCATAAATGTTAATACATTAGTAATTATATTGTCAGAATCTAATTTAATGTCACATATATTCCTCAATGTGTCCTTTTACTTTGGACGTGTTAAGAACACTCTGCAGATTTTTTGAAGTGGGGAATCATTTAATTGGCAGCAGAAAACCGATTCATAAATCAACTGGATAACGACTGATCTTCAGCTGGTTGATGACAGAGTTCGGTTTTATTTGTCATGTGGGGCTTTTATCTGTTGCAGGCCCTCAGCATGACTACAGAGTACACAACAATAAAATACAATGAAACGTCTGCTTTCAATTTCACTTTTTAAATTGGATGTTGGATATGGGGGCTTAGTGTTTAAATGACAGATCGCTCGGTGCCAGATCTCTCTGCTGGCTCTCTTCATTACCTCCCACTTCCCATACAATGGGCATTGTGTAGTAAATTGTTCCATTATGTTTAAATTAAACCAATTATGTGCTTATAGGAAAGCTGCCTCCTGGGCACAGCGTGAATAAGCTCTGTCGGACTAACACGGTTTTTCTCAGAGGAGGTTTCCTGCATGTGGTCGACATGTCATCCTCATAGTTTCATGTTTCTGTAGCAGATTTTAGGGCTGTTCTCTCTCTCTCTCTCTGTTAGCACGTCTGTTTTTAATCTGCCTGCTGCAATTTGTGCTGTGATGTCATGCTGCACAAGTCTGCCTCTGTGTCTTGTGCCAATTCAAACCAGCTGTTCCCGTCCACCAATTAACGCCGCATGAGCTCCGTCCAATTTCTGTGGACCGAGGAATTATGTAGCCGGTGCACAACAGAGTGGATGACATTTGCTACTTTCCATCATTCAGACTAATCTCGTGTTTTCTCCCTCTGTCCTCTCGCTCGCCTGGTTTGCCCTCTCTCAGCCCTGCAGGTGCTGCTGGATCAATCCACCAAGGCCAACTCTCCTCTGAAGGGCCACGAGCGAACAGTGCAGTACCTCCAGAGGCTGGGTAAGGATCGATGGCAGACTCGTGTCTGTTTTAGCCTGGAGCGTCAGAGTTGTCGTCTCTGTTTTATGTTAAATTTGATGGCTTGATTTTGGGAAAGCTTGTGGAAAAACTGTGATCCTGATGATTGTGGATGTTTTATGAAATGTATGGTCATGTTCTGCTGTAATTACTGTGTAAAATCTGAGTTTCTCTGGGTTTTTCCACATTTCAAAAGCTTTTATTGTTTGTGTCTGTGCACCAGTGATGCCAAGATAAAACCCCTGTTGGGACGTATTACTTGGCAGTTAAAGATGCTGCAATCTGCGTTTTTGTTAAAAGTATCAGCATCAAATTGTGAGACTTTGATATAATGATATAAATGATAAGGTAATCAAATGTGTCTTGGGGATGATTAGAGTCCCTTTATTTAATACCAGTTTTATGTTTAGCGTCCAGGTTTTTGTCACAGTTTAAACTGCATTTGTCAAACTATAAAAACACATTTTGGGATGTTATATTTAGGAGTATCGCTTATTCTGTTTATTTAATTTTAGTTTGGGTCCATCACTGTATTTATACTTTAATATGCTGCTTGACACTAAATGCATTGTAGAGCTGCAACTAAAGAATATTTCCTTTAATTTTATAATTGTTCTGCTATTTATTTTTACAATTAATCAAGTTACTGTTTAGTTTAGAAACTGAAAAATGATTGAGTTGAGTCTTGTTAGTTCCAGTAACTCTAATGTATTGTTGTAATCAGATGTTAATGGGAGAAGTGCTGCATGTGTCCCCTTGCAGTGGAGTTTAAAATGGTGCTTCGTCTCTGCTTCTTTTACTTTATAAGTGACGTTAAACTTACTTTCGTGTTGTTATTCTGCACACACAGGGGTGGAGAATCTGGGAATCATCTTTGAGTTTTCTCCCTGGGTGCTGAAGATCTGTCCTGAGGACGGTCTGAAGGTGGGACACACAAACTTATATTTAAAATTAAAAAAAGAGTTGAGTTATATGTTTAATTCCATGTGCATATAGATAATTTGAATTGCTTTACATTTCTATAAGGTCTCCTGTTTGGTTGCAGCTCTTATTTTTGTATCTTTTTATCCAGATAACCTCCTAAGAGCAAAAAAAAACATGACACCCTTTTCTTTGTAAAGTCTAATCTTATTTTAAAAGGTTAAAAAATGTGTTTTCCTGTAAAGATCTTCACAGAGGATCTGACAGAGGTGGAGACTTTGCCCAGAGACAAGGTGCTGAACTTCCTGAAGGAGGGCTTCAAGGAGCTCGCCATCCCATACTTGGAGCACATCATCTACGTTTGGGACGATCAGGGTCCGGAGTTTCACAACGTGCTGATCCAGCTCTACTTGGAGAGGGTTCAAGGCCTCATGAAACAGTACCTGAATTCACTGCCAGAAGGTAAGAGCGAGAAGAAAAACCCCCAAAAAACTTCAAAGTTAACTTTACAGTATCTGCAGGCCCTTTTTTAAAAGTCATAAAAAGTTTTACAGTGAGACTTTTTACAGCTTTAAAAACTCTGAAAATGATGAAAGTAATGTTTTCAGACATTTCAACCAGAAATTAAGGACTTATTTTTTTATTTTCATCCTGATGCAGATGTGTAATTAGAGGCACTAACGTTCAGTCGTGTCCACCTGAAGCAAATCCTGGAAAGTGAAGGGAACGCATTAGATGGTGTGTGTTGTGTATAATTGTGTTGGCGGACCTGCAGGATAACATGAGCCGCGAGCTTTAATACCTCCTGAACTCACCATTTTTGAAAATACACTTAATGCCAAAAGACCATCATTCTAATTCATCGGAGGATTTTCGTGTAGTTACATCACTGCATATGGGTTCAGTTTGCCTTCGCTCGCTCATTCACTCACAGTTGTCTCCCATTGTTTTGCAAATAAAACCCGTGTCAGGACTTATTATTAAGTCCATCCATCTCTGTGTTTGTGCACTTAATGATCATCCAGGGACGATGTATTAAAGCGGACCTCTCAGCCAACACGACTACACTTAAAGCTCATTATTCTTCTCTCCGTTGGAGAAATAAACCTATAACTTATACAGTATGTTTCATTATGAAGCACAAGTGCGCAGGCTGTTTAATAAAATGTTATTTCTCGGTGATTATTTAGATTCTTAACAATGAAACAGAGCCAAAGTCAACTTTACAGCAGCCTGACTTCATTAATGTTGGAGCCTCTTTAGGCAGAAACTGAAGAGTTTGCGGTTTCATATACAGATAAAACTAAACGGATCAGTAAAAATGTTTCAGCTTTATCTCGAATGTGCCTCATTGAGTTTTTTCTCTCAAGCTTTAGGTCTAATAGATAAACTAAAAAGCTACGTTACGTTCACTGTTTCTAACCAAAACACTGCCTTTATTAGCATGTTAGCTCTAATAATTATCATGAAGTGAAATAGTGTGAAACAGTGTGTGAACGACAACATGTGTGTGTGTTTGTGCATGTGCATCCTCGTGGATTTGCACAACACAAACAAAACAAAAGCAACTGGTGCTCAATGACCTTTAACCAGGTCACCATCATGTTAAGGCTGCAGATTATCAAGTTATCTGTCAGACTTGTTTGCATTTACTTAATTTATCCAAAAAAAACCCCCAAAAAACTAGAGATATTTACTTTTGAGAGGGAGGAAACCATTTTTTTTTTAAATATTTTTGCTTAAAAAATGTCTATAAATTATCAAAATAGTTTCAGATTAAAGTTCTGGTGATCAACTAACCATTTAATCAACTAATAAACAGCTCTGGACTCTAATCGAAACCTTTGTGCCGTTGCAGGAGTTTCAGCTGTCGCTGCAGGGAAGGAGGAAGGTGAACTGGGAGAGTTCAGGAACAAGCTGCTGTCTTTCCTGGATATTTCCACCAGCTATGAACCGGCGAGACTCATCAGTGACTTTCCCTTTGATGGTAAGAAGTGGCTTTTACACAGCGGACGAACAAAACATCGTTTCTGTTTGTTTAATGAATACGTACAAACAAGCCTGCCGGCTGACAGGCTGACATTTCCATCTGTAATCCCTTCTGATGAGGTGAAAATAATCTCTGAAGCATATACATCTTGGTTGGGCAAGGAAATTAGTTTTTCTCTACACACCTTCGTAATCTGTATAAATTCAAAGTAAACAATAGATTTTAATATCTGGATAGCACAAACCTGAGGAGGAAAACAGTCATATATTTCCTGTTTCCTCATGAACAAATGCTCTCAGTTATAAAGGAAGGTTTTGGTTGATAGATAAACTTACTGGCTCCTTTATTACATTCACTTTTACAACAACTCTGCCATGAATTCTACATTTACAAAGCTCATATTTATTTCTTTTTTTGTTTACATTGTAAGAAAGGTGATCATTTTATTCTATGTTTATTAATAAGATCACACTGGGTGTTGTTATATGAAATGAATTATATTAAAAGGTGTCTCTCATGTTTGTAAATCAAGTGAACAAAATATTAAGAACACTTCTCAGCTGAATGCTGCTGCAAACTACAACCTCAGTAATAAACATACTTTGATGAATACCTCTCTGATGATTAAACAAAAACTACACACTGTGATCTTTGTGAAGACAGAGTGTGCATCAGAGCTGTTGTGTTGCTGTATTAAAGCTGAAGAGTGAAACTTGCTCCTTTGACCTTGTTTTCCATCCTGAAGGCCTGCTGGAGGAACGGGCTTTGCTTCTGGGTCGGATGGGTAAACACGAGCAGGCGCTCTTCATCTATGTGCACATCCTGAAAGACACCCGCATGGCCGAGGAGTGAGTACTTCTGCAAACACCACAGAATCCTGCACAACCGGGTGCAAAATTAAAAACCCCACCACCAGCCAAATGTTTGCCGTCTCCAGAAGTTAATTTATCACGAACGGAGAGATTCAGTTGTGGCTGCAAAAGAGTCTGAAGCAGTAAAGAAGCTGGTCTCTGCCCTGAAATGATTGATAATTGCTAATCTGTTGTGCGAGGCAGCAAAGCAATCAGTCAACATCAGCGAATCAGGCAGAAGTTTGGTGTTTATCTTTGCTCATGATTTCCTCTGTGTGTTGTGCAGATACTGTCACCGGCATTACAACAGTTCAGTCGAAGGGAACAAAGATGTAAGTGGCTTTTAATGTCATTTCGTTTTGGAATTTTTGGGATGATTTTCCCCCAATTTAATAACCTTTTTTCAGTAAAAAAGTGTTTGGTGCATTTGTCTCCATTTCGATTGTATTACAGCTCTGTTGTTCATTTTTTCTTTTCATGACCACTTTTTTTATTTTATTTTTTACGCTCCGCTGCCTTCTGCAAAGTGCCTTTGTGTCTGCAAACACTGCTTCACAAATAACATGGATCGTTCGTGCCTCAAGCACCAAACAACAGGCCTTTGCAGCTCTGCAGAAAGAAATGACAGCTGATATTCTGTTGTGAGCATAAAAGAGTTTTTCAACTGTGTAACCAAACGAGACAAATATGAAAGTACTTCAAGTTGTTGGATAAGCATTAGATGAGTAAACCAAAACTGTTCCCATAAAGATCAGAAAGAAAAATGATTTGTTTGGTCACTAACTGTTAAATCCTTTATTACAGGCGGATTTTTAAGAAATATTTTGGCAATTTAAGAAATCCTTTGCAGGTTTTTTGAAGAGAGATCAATGAGAAGGTTGATTTCACTCATATTTAAGCTTTAATATGAAGCTGTAGCCTGCAGCCAGTTAGCTTAGCTTAGCATAAAGACTGGAAACAGCTAGCATGGCTCTCGATGCAAAGCTAAAGTTCAGTTTTAATGAAATTTTTGTCATGTTTAATTTCTCTTTTCTAATTATTTTATCTGGTAACTTGTCAAATATTATGTCTTGTTAATTTCCTTTTTCGTCTGAATTTGCTAAGCTTGTTTTTATTCATTAAAGGACACTTTTAGTTGTTCATTTCTGCTAAAAATTGTCTGCAGAACTCAAAACATGACAGAACTCATTTTTGTCGAGTGATAAAAGAAATAAGATTTGGATTCTGATAAAGTATGAACCAAAAAAGAAAAAGTATAAGCAGCTTTGTGTGTCATCCCCCTCAGGTCTATCTGTCCTTGCTGCGAATGTATCTGTCTCCTCCTGACGTCCACTGTCTGGGGCCCATCAAGATGGAGCTGTCGGAGCCAAAGGCCAACCTGCAGGCCGCCCTGCACGTCCTGGAGCTGCACTACAGCAAACTCAACACCACCAAGGTAACAACAACAACACAGCAGCACTGCATCCATCAGTAAGCTGACATGAGAACAAATCCAGCCTGGTGGGACTCAAATGATTCTGTTTCTACAGACTGTAAGTTTTTAGTTACAAGTACTTCTTGAAAGTACTTCTGACAACATTGCATCGATGTTAAACTTTCCCACAGAGGAATAAACTCCCATCTGGTGCTTCAAACTGCTTATTATCAGGAAGCAAGAATTAGCTTCTAATTCAGCTCAACGCTTTATTTTTATAAGTCAAATCTGTGGCGCTGCTCTCATTTAGTAATCACTGCTAATTCAGACATGACGTCCCGTTGAAAATGAAACCGATAAGAGTCGGCTTGTTTCGGCCGGATTAAACAGATAGAATAACATGATTAAGGGTGGCACGTGCTTTTTGGCATTTGGTGTGAAATTAAAAGCATCGGCTGAACCGAACACGACTCGTTTAAAAGATTTGATTTAGTTTGTTTTTAGAGCGAGATGAGAGGGCTTCGCGCAGTCGGGGGTAATCAAGCTGCCGCCTTTGTGATAGAAAAGATCCAACGAACCAAACAAAGATTTCCACAAGGGTGCTGATCTCCCTCGAGAGGCGTCTGCGGTTGCAACGTGAACGTCTTTGATGTTTTTGACTACCTGAATCCAGAACCAAAATAGCAAAGAGTTAATTGAATAAAAGCTGCTCTGTTCAGAAGTCGCTCGTGACCTACTTTGCTCCTCAAACCTTCATCACGCAAAACCACCGACTGCTGTCTAGTAATGAAGATTTCCCTTAAAGAACAGTTTATAAAACTGTTTGATTTGCTGTTTTTTTCAGCTGCAGAAAATCTTTCCACACAGTCCATGTGGAGGAGAAAACAGTCACTCAGCAGATTGTATTCTTTCGTTTTCATATCTTATCACAAGAGAACAGAGGCGCTCTCAAACGCCTCCTCTGCGTCTCTGCAAATATTTTGATATGAAAACGAACAAGTTTATCTGAGTTATATTTTTGTTGTAAAAGGCACCGTGACACGCTGCGTTTTATCTGTGATTTGAAGTGGATGTGACTGCGTGTGAAAGGCGCCGCTGATCTGTGTTCGGCCACGGACGCGTCTAATCAGGAGTCTCTCGAGGGGGAAAACACTGCAGGTTTAGACGAACGCTTGAGGTTCAGATCCTGCAGCCAGCAGCTCTCCATCCCGTCCGTCTGTGCCAGTCTGCCTCCCCTGCACTCCCTCATTGACTTTAATGGCACCCTGCTTTCAATTCCTCTGGCCCGACTCCCACTTCCTGCTGTGCCCAGACAGCAAACAGACAACAGGACCGAACGAAACTCTGAACAAAACTCCAAACATGAAGCAGCTTTTCTGTGTCTATTCTTTGTTCTTTAAAGTTTTAATCAGCTGTTTTTTGAACAATTTCTTGTTCAGAACTGATATATATTTTCCTGAATAATTCTTTTATCATTCAGAATGTAAGAGAAGTTAGCAAATTAACTATTTTTAAGCATCAGCTGAAGTTTCTTTCTTCACACAAACTACATCTTGGCTCTGTTTCTCAGTAGCAGAAAGTTCTCACTCTGAGCTGTCTGAGTGTAATAAGGTAATTTGTACTAATTTAATTTAATTAAGCCTTACAAGAGGACAGCAGGACTCCTGGGCCTTAATTGTGTTTACTCTGTCTGAGCATTCACACAGACGCTCAGATACAAGTTATTTTGCTTCTGGAAAGTTTCTCAAGGTGAGAGAGGATGCAGTTATTGATGTAAGGAGGGTGTCAGGTGATAGACAGCTTCCATATGGCACAGAATATTACTGATCCCAAGAGAAAAATACATTTTTTCATTTAAAATTTGATCTGATTAAAGAGTTATGTTCATTTTTGAATGTTGAATTATTACAATGAATGTAGAAATTACTCTATTAGAACTTTTTAAGTCCTTTTCCCTTTAAATTCAGTTCATTACAACTTGAAGATCACCACTGTTGTTGGAGAACATGCTCATTTTGATAAATTATACTCTCAAAATGAATGTAATTTGCTTCTGAAAGTAGATATTTTCTCTCTTCAGTCCACAATGTTTCCTCCAATAATGAAAGAGTTCGGTTTCAGCATCCTTTATAACTACTGATGCTCTGCAGTGTTTAACCAGACAGTGTTTGTGTCTTCCAGGCCATCAATCTGCTCCCAGCAAACACTCAGATCCGAGAGATCCGGGTCTTCCTGGAGAGCGTCCTGGAGGAAAAGGCCCAGCGGAAACGTTGCAACCAGGTGCTTAAGAGTCTGTTGCAGGCCGAGTTCCTCAGGGTGAGTCCTGGACAGTTTATTTACACTGTGTCCAAGTTCTTCCTCTCTGTAACAATAAAGAACAAGAAACTTGAACTTCAGGCTCTAATGTGAAGCCTTAAACAGAAAAACAGCGAGGATTTTGCTGTTGTTGTCCTCCTGTGACCTCATGTTTCAACGCGGTGCCTTTTTATCGCCCCTGGTCACAGGTTGCATGTCCATTAGTTGAGAACAGTTCAATTAAAAATTGATTTTTCCCTGTCAGATTGTTTCATTAGATTAAAGTCAAATTAAATTGTCTGCTGCTGCTGCTGCTGCTGCTGCATCCACATGTGCTGTGTCAGTCATGTCCTCTGTCTGATGGGCCGACTGTCTCTCTGCAGCCATTCAGACCTTTTGCATCAGTAATTATCAGTAACATCAGCAGGCAAAATGACCCAACAACAGCCTGCAACACAACACAAGAGCTGCAGAGTTTAAACCCACATTAGCATCTCTGCCAAAGTCTCCATCTTATCTCATTTACTGACATGAGTATCCGTCTTCTGCTGCATCTCAGCTAATAGTCATACAGTGTGTGAAAATGCACCGCTAATGTGAGTTTGCAGGCTAAATTACCACTTAGCTGCAACACATTAAACATCATGTAAATGTCACTTCAGCCTGTTGCTGGTCAAATTCTGACTCCTCAGTGCTACAACACATTGTCTAAGCTACAGTGCACGTTTGTTTACTTTGTCTTAATGTGTATTTTTTTATATTTTCTCAAATTAATTTGGATTTTAGTTGGATTTTAATGTTCAGAAGTCTGAAGGGGTGAAAGCGCAGTGATCAGTATTTTGCAAGAAATCGCAAATATTTGAGAAAAATTCCAAAAATAAGTATAAAGTTTGTTTTGCAGCATGTTTGTTTCTGAATTTCTTTTCCTGTATTCATCTCTCAGCCTCATGGAGACTCACAATGAGACCACAGCTTTTAATCCACAGGGGATCTTCAGCAGAAACACACTGCTTACAGCTAATGATGCTCCCCGATAAAACAACATGAACTCTTTCACCGGATAGTTTCTCCTCCGTCTGCCATGATGTTTTCTTGAATGTTTGTGTTGAAGTAAAGGTTGAAAGGGGTTGCAGGGTTGTGAAAGGTTAAGGCTTTTACCTTGTAATCTAGCACACAGCTAAATGTGCCGCCGCAACTAGATGTTAAATCTGATTTACTGCGCCGTCTGTCTCCGTTTCTTCAGGTGCAGGAGGAGCGAATCTTCCACCAGCAGGTTAAATGTGTCATCACAGAGGAGAAGACCTGCAGAGTCTGCAAGAAGAAAATAGGAAACAGGTAATAACTCTCTCAGTGCAGGATTTGATTTGTTTTCTCTCTGAGGGCTTTTTTTCTTTTTTTACATTATTTTGTCTTCATGAAATAGGTTCTTCATATTTTTGATACTTATAATACATTTTTGGTGTCTCATCTCTATTTCTGATCCTGCTTGATTCTTATCGCATTTATATATATTTTAGCCTTTTAGCACGTCCTTTGGATAATCCATCTCTCCTTTTCACTCATAAATTTAAAAATCTATTACAACAAATTAATTTAAATCTTAAATTATGAAAAAACCGACTGATTTATAAGTAACTTTCTTAGTTTTTCATCAAAATCCTCATTTATTCTGTTATTATTACAGTCAATATGTTGTGACAGCATCTGCCTTTTTAAAGCTTTTATTACTTCCATCAGATTTCTTTGTGTCTGCAGTCACGGCTTCATAAACCTGAACGCAGCGTTGTGCCCTGAGCTGATGTTAATTTCATACCCCGCTCATTTTTGTTTTGCTGTTTTCTGTCTTTTATAATTAAAGCGCTTGTTTATCTTCTGTGATGCAGGGAATAATAATCTTCCTAACAGTAACCCTGTTTGTTTATCCGTCTCTTTCAGCGCGTTCGCCAGGTATCCCAACGGCGTGGTGGTGCATTACTTCTGCTGCAAAGATCGCAACGTGTGTCCGACCGAGCAGTAACGGCTCCACACGACAGCGGTTGTTTATAATAAATAATCTCCCTCTCTAATCAGTCTTTCTGTGAATTTTCAAATTCTCAGACGTCTATAAACTGAAAAATGCATCAGAAGTTCTGCAGATCGGATGCTTGAGTCCAAAGCACTTTGCAGAACTACGAGTGCAGACATTTTCTAACCTGAGGTGACCTCGGGCACGGCAGCCATGCTCTCCAACAGCTGAGCAGAACGTGACCTTCTCCTCCTCCTGAAAGCAAAGACTGCGACTTTCTTTCTTTCTTTCTCTCTGTGCATG
Organism: Acanthurus leucopareius; assembly: GCA_029814765.1. Lineage (NCBI taxonomy): Eukaryota > Metazoa > Chordata > Actinopteri > Acanthuriformes > Acanthuridae > Acanthurus > Acanthurus leucopareius. The sequence continues at coordinate 2,810,677 of JAQMCX010000015.1, forward strand.
AAGTAACAGGAGGAATGTGCAGGGTCTCTCATCCGGAGGGGAGAAAGTGGAGAGAAAAGAGGGAGGTAGACTCTGACATTTGAAAAGCATGTGTCACTGTAACGTTAGAAGGGATTCACTGCCCTGCACGCCGCCTCGCAGGGAAAAAAAGGGCGCTATTGACGGACGCTCAGAGGAAGAGGAGCTGCATCAACCGGAGTCAGAGCTCCTTCTAATCAAGGAGATGCTTGCAAGTGTTAGTCTGCAGTTTTATTTCGGTGTTTCTCTCTCCTCCTCTCACTGTCTCCCAACCACTCCTGTGACACTGTGTGGGCCTCGAACACTGCTTGATATGCCATATACACTCTGCAGGAGTGCTGTTAAATGCCTTTTGTGACTCTGAAGATTGTACTTACAGTCAGATGTCTCATAATGTTTCGTTAGCATGAGCAGGTACAGACTGAGCGAGCGCTCATCTGACGGTGTGTTTGACGTTTTTGTGTGTTTCATTTAAACATTTGAAGTGGCTTCTCAGACTAATGTTATTAATGTTATTCATCTCCATGTTCTTTTCCTCATTATCTGTCTTTACAGCGTGTGAATGACTGCTAGCACTCAGCATCCTCTCTGTGGAGCGTTTCTCTTAAGTTCTCATCTGTCCTCTTTGTGTCCCGTTTTGTTTTATTCTTTCCAAACATTAAAAGTTTATGAAGCAGAGCTCATTTAAAGTGAGACTGTGTAACTTTTGAATGGATGAAGTGGCCACAAGTGGTACGAAATAATCACACAGACTCTCCCTTTTACTCCAGTGCATACATTAAAGACATAATGGTATATCTGCAATAATAAGTTTTATCGTTAAATTAGTCAATAAACAGGAAATTACTCTGCAACTCAGTTAATCATATCAGTTATTTTATAAGCAAAAGTAAGACTGTGGCACCTACATGCGTCGAATTTGCCAAGAGAACATTTTATTAGTTTGAATCCAGCTTTTCTCCTTGAGAGGAGGATTGCATCATTTCTTCATTCAAAAGTTACAGTCTCTTGAAGCTTGAAGAAAGATCAAAGTACAGCACTTTAAAGTGGAAGGATGTCCTCTTTATTTATTGTCACATCACACAGCGGTGTGGGAAGAACTGTAAATTATGTGCGACTTGAAAGCTGTTGTCGATTGATGCATTTTAATAGCAATATTGTTGTAAAATGAGTCTGTTCTTCATTCATCCGGGAGGTAATTCAAGGAGTATGATTGCTAGGTGTATTTAAAAAAAATGAAATAAAAGCAATGAATGTATGTTTTTAGACTGATTTGTGGTTTAGATGGTTGATTCAAATGACTCTTTTAACCACTGAATCTTTGTCTGAAGTGTTCGGAAAATCCCTGCAACGATTTTACGTTAACTGTCTCGCAAGTTGTAGCATAATCTGCATTTCCTGCCCCTTTAAAACCCCCCTCGTACTCTTTGAGGTTACATGTTAAAGGTTTGCACACATTCTCTGCTAAGACTGTTGATGAATCTTTTCCTTTTTAGTGGCAATATTTGTTCCACTGTGTGTATACTGTACAGAGACAGAGCGTTAACGACAGATTTCTCATTGATGTCATTTAATTCTGAGCAGTGACGCATCTGTGTGTCTGGCTTTAATCAGTAATAAACAAGCATTTCCACTCATGTTTGTGTGTTTTTTTATGATGCCACACTGGTGCAGCTGGTATTCACTGTGAAGGTGCAAACATCTTGTTTTTGTTTACATGTTTAGTTGTTAAGTTGATGCGAAAAGTGAGTCCTGTGTTTATAGAGACAGTTTGTTTTTGTTTTTTTATGTAGAGGTACAGAAGCTTATTAATGCCAGAATGAAATTTGGTAAAAAATGAAGTCAAAGTTGAGAGACACAACATCCAAATTGTGAGATTGTTAATCCAGCATATAAAAGGACAAAATTACGATACTAATTCAAAATGTGGAAAAATACAACAAGTAAGATGAAAATATTCATTCAAATATAAGATTTTGAGTGAACGTTGTGATCAGATAAAATGACTCCTTTATATATTTAAATATAAATTAATTATTTTAAATCAACTGTAAAAAAGAAAAAAAAATCCTAAGACTTAAATTAGCTGTTTTATTTTTTAGCATTTCTTTTAATAAAATAGATAAATCTAGAGTAACATCACTTATTGTTAAATTTCTGACAAAAGTTGAAGTTAAAAGTTAAAGTTATTGACTATTGACATGGTCTTGTTAGTGTATAAAATAGGGTGAAAATGGTGATTTAAAATTTTGCATTGTCTCTTGATTTGATGTTTATTTTCTTCGTTATCATTGACTGAAATCTTTTTTTTTTAACATACTGTCATTTTTATTTATCAGTCTTACTTCTTCATTGATCATTTTTTCTTTCAGTATATAAGGACTTTCATAAAATGATTCACAAGCAAATACAAATTTCCATTTTCATTGTCAGATAAAGAACAAAAAAGTGTATTTAGAGCTTCTTCACAGCTGCAGACTGGATTGTGGGCTTGTTAGAGATATTTGTATGATACATTTTTTAAAATAAAAGATGCATTTTCTTTTTAAAATGTTTGTGACACTTCAGATTAAAGCACTGCTTCCTCTTTTTGTTCCCATAAATAAAGAACAATCGCTGTTCCTAAACTTATCTCATCATGGACAGTCGGCATCATCCCATCTCTCATGTGGAAATCCTTTTTTCCCCAGATAGACCCATAATCCTTTGGGCCGAGGCACTGGAGACCCAAACTTGTAACTTGTCCTGCTAATGGACTTCCTATGCGGATCCGAGCCAGCTGGAGTAACAGAATCACAACAGCCCGACTGCTCAGCAACGCAGTTAGTCACACACCCTTCACAGCGAAGCCTGCCAACTGCTCTCTCCATCCGAAGCCTCAGATGGATCCTGATGACTCGCTCGTCTGGGCAGGAGGACAGAAAACGAGCCTGAGAACTGGGCCTCAACCAGCAGAATATGTCGGGCTGATACATGCATCACTGGAGCATATGGAGAGCTCCAACATGATCGTAGGAAGGTCCCCTGTGACTCTGGAAAAGCAGTGTCCATGGGGCCGAGAGGAGCACATAACAGCTAATCATGCAACAAATTGTTGTAGCTCTCTTTTTTGGATGTGTGTGAATGAGCATGTGTGTGTGTGTGTGTGTGTGTTTTTACTGGGATGCTGTAATGTCTTGGAATGATGAGCCAGTGTGCAAATGGAAAAGATGTTCCAGTTGGATGCTGTAGGAACAGCAGGAGTTTGCTGAGTTTAACCCAGTCCACCTCCGATTTACATTCTCCACAGCTGGCAGGGAGAAAATAGGTCCTCTGTTTTTATTTCATATTCGGCAAATTTTGATTACAATGCTTATGTGATGAGGGATTTTTTTCCATCAGTTTATTTTCAGTTTTGTTTTGTTTGTTAAAGCCATGCTGGAGGCCTGGCTCCATAGTTGGCAACGTCAGTCTGTTGGTCCACCAACCACATCTTAATAACAAACATCTCGGTAAACATCTAGATAACAATGCTTTTTGATTTTTATGGGCATTCTGACAATCCCCAGGAATAAATCCTAATTACTTTAGTAATCCTTTGATTTTTTTCCTTGGCAGCAGCAGCCGGTAAGAGCTTTTAAGCCCTTAATAGTCTAAACTTTATATCTTTATTTATCCTGATTTCTTTTGTCATTTATTTTTTTATTTACCTACTTACTTACTTATCATTTTTAGTCATATTTATTAAAGTGTGTTTAAAAAATTTCAGGAAAAACTGAAATTTAGCCAGCTAGCCTGTTTGCTATCATCCAGGTAGCTAACTCACAAAAATAGACTTTTTTTTTAAAATGTTTAATTAAACGTTTTTTTAAAAAGGAAAAGTCCTCAGGATAACACTAGCAGTCCAACTGAGCAAATTTGATCTCTGGTCATAGTTTCGTAGTGTGAATACCACCAATAAAAGTTAATTTTAGCTGACATTGTTTGCTAACTATCAAAGATTATAAAGCTAACTTAAGTTCTCTTAGCTAGTCTGCTTTTGTTGCTAACAAGCTAATTGCTAACTTTATTCTGTCAAAGTAGCCACAATTTTCTTTATTCTGTTAGAGCTGGAGAATATTTAAAGCACATATAACATTATGGAAGTTAAATGAAAGTGTTTGATTGCACAGCCCTCAGTAACCCAATACTGATATGATAATTAGCAAACAACGCCAGCTAACGCTAACTTTTATTGCGGTATTCACATCAGGGAACTGCAGGGATGAGATTATAGGTACTTGAGCTTTTATCAGCTAGATGCTAGCAAACTAGATAGCTAGCTAAGTTTTGTAGTTGTTTTTCAGTTGTATATGTGTGTGGATTTATTTGGGTGAATGTTAGCATGCTAATATCCCAAATAAAAACGGCTAAAACAGCCTACCTGCTGAACACCTGCATGTTAGCATGTTAGCATGCTTATGTTAGCATTTAGCTCGAAGCACCACTTAGCTTGCAGCTGCTAGCACAGCTGATGACTCTTTTTGGTCACCTGTGATTCCTGAAACCTTTTCCCTGCTGCCTAAACACTAATTTTTACAGTTTGAGGATTTTATAAAAGCTTTTTTGCTGAACTTATTCTTCACTGACCATGGCTTAATCACAGACTTACTAAAGTGCATGTACACACACACAACACACACACACAACACACACACCGACAGCTGGTCGCCTGCTAAGCCACTTCAGAGCATGAAGTGGAGTATTAATACCCATTTCATAAAAATTTAAACCTTTGAATCACGGCTAAATGTGTTTCACCAGGACTTTATTTCTCAATGTGTCATCCGATTATCGAAATATCTTTACAAGCATTTGGCCTTTATCTTATCTTAACGGGATATGCTTAACTGTGTTATATTATATCAGTTGTGTGTATTTAGTGGGTGTGTGTGTGTGCGTGTGTAAACAATGCAGCTGTCTTTTTTATTTCCTTTAAATCCTCTATGTGCTTTGCGACAACATGTCTTTCAGTGGCTCCCTGTTGTCGCCTCTGGCAGTCTGGCAGCGGATGTGTTGTGTCTTTTGGTGACAATGATGTACCTGATACTGTTAGCATTCAGCTTATTCACCATCTTGATGTTCAGATAGAAGATTGGGAGATAAATACAAACCCAAAGAGTGTTATCATCTCCCCCAGATAAGCAGTGTTTAATTCTATTTGGTCTGTTTGGTCTTAAAAAGGACACCGTGAGGTGACAGTATCTGTATGTCAGTGTACTTTCCTGCTCACAAGTTTCCGCATCCTGTCACTCCACCCATCTGGTCTGACTTGCATAGAACAAACCACAAACTGTGCTTTGTTCCACCAGACATTATTTGGAAAAAAAAAAAAAAAAACTTACGCTGCTCTTCCAACATGACTGATTCAGAAAACACTTGAACTTATGTACAGAGGGTTGGTGGTCACTTTAGAGAAAACCAAGCAAGTAAAACAGATGGCCCATTTTGTTTAAAGTGTGTCCTTTTTCATCCTTTTTTTTGCTGGTAGATGGACAAAAACTGAAAACACAAGGTCATAAGGTCAAATTGACTCATAGCTTGCACAACTTCACTGGAGTTTGGTATTCAAGATCAACAGGGCAGAAGCCAAATGTCAGATTTTTGTGTATAATTTCTTGGAATCAGTAACCAAGAATTCACACCAACGTTAAGTCGTCAAACAGTCTGCAGAAAAACAGGCGTGAGAGAAATGTAAGAGTATAAATTACAATAAAACTTAGGGAAGAAAAACTAGAAAACCTCTCAATATGGAAATAATCATGGACAAAGTCAATCGTTTCAACAATAAAACACAGCTTATTCCATAGATAGCTAGCTAAATTTAGTACCTGTTTTTTCAGTTGCTTTTGTGTGTGGATTTATTTTGGTAAATGTTAGCATGCTAAAACACCTCAATATGGAAATTTTAACTACCAAGAATAAGAACCTGCAACAGTAGCAGCTAAATTAGCCATTTTTTAAGTTAATTATGAGCGTTCATTTAAGTGGAATAGTTGCACTGGTTTTGAAAAGCACTTTTTTGCTCTCTCACAAGTTAGAGAAGGTCGATGCCGCTGTCCCTCAAAACTGAAACTGGAACTGATTATGTTAGCTTAGCATAAAGGTAGCAAATTGGTAGAAAAAGCAAGTCCACTCTAAAATTATATGCTTTGATTTTTGCACAGAAACAAAGGAGCTAGAGGTGAGAAAGCAGTCAGTGTTTTTCCCAAAATATTAAACTATTTCTTTAAAGCTCAACTACAAATGAGACTTGACGCCAAAATCCTCTGGTTGTGTTTTGACCTAGTAAAATGAAAAAAATAACTAATTATCTAGACAGCACCAAGCAGGCCCTGCAGTGTCCCGAACTGTAAATATATCATTGTTAACATGAATTTTTGCAGTAAAAAAGATACAAAAAAACACTTAGCATGCATTTATAATTGTCAGCATTAAGTGATATGCATAAAACACATGCATCATCATATTTGCAAGGATTGTTCATTCTTGTGGATCATAATCTAAACCACAGCTTAGCTACGTGTGTTAGCAACAAACGTAGCACACAGATGGACGGCAGGAAAGTTGGTTTAACTGTGTAGAGTCGTTTAAGAAGTTTCTTTAGATGGTTTTTTTTTCCCTGCAGTAAAAACTTGTCCTCGTTGAATCCACTATACGTCTCCAATCTGTCAGCGAGTGAACTGCAAAGTTTTACAGCACTCTCGAGTCCACGGGGAGTGTGTTTCAAGCTCAGAAGATGGAGAGTGACTTTGAATCTGGAAAGTGGTTTGATGTGAAAACACTCCATCGATGCAGAGTTGCCTCTCCAAAAGCTGCTTATTGTTAACAGTCTGGTCGGCATGTGAAACCTGCGCTCATCAGGACAGGAGCTCGGATGAATTCCTGCCTGCTCGGTGTGTGTGTCTGCTCTCCGGCACCCGATGTTTGCATAACACACACACGCAACACACCCACAAGAATGAACTTGCACGTCGCAGAGCTCAGTGATCACTGGTTAGAGCCGAGAGGCGATTTGGCTGAGTTTCCACTATTATCATGGTGGAATTCCATGGAGGCTTACAGGACTGTGCTGTGTGTGTGTGTGTGTGTGTGTGTGCGTGTGTGTGTGTGTGTCTGTGCTCTGGTTGTGTGTGCGTGTGTTGACATTTACACTAAGAACTTCTGTGTGTTTTCCCTCTCATCTTTCTGCATGCTGAGACCTCTATGTGTCTTTTGTCTTTTTCTGTCTTGCTTTTTTGGAGGCAAGAAAATGCATGTGTGTGTGTGCAAGTGTGTGTGTGCAAGTGTTTGTGTGTGTGTAAGTGTTTGTGTGTGTGTAAGTGTGTGTGTATTTGTGGATACTGGGATTTCTGTGTGTGTCTTTGTTGGCTTTTTTTCTGGCATAGTTGTCTGAAATGCCAGTGATGATTCTCAGCGGAACTAAAAGGCTTGTGATTGTCTGTGGGTGTGTCTGCAGAAAACACCAAAACACACACACACACACACACACACATGCACACACACATGCACACACACAAACATGACAAGAAAATACAAAGCCTCATCTACCAATGTATTTCTCTTGAAGTGCTGTATGTGTCATTTTGGCAGTAATTACAGCACAGTTTCTTGACGCTGTTGCTCAACTGCGGCTAAAAAAAGCAGTTGAATCTGTTTCAAATGATCTGATTCGATAGGTCACATTGTACAGTTTCCATAATGAACCGGTCCCATGTGATCTGTCCGTCAGGATTCCTGGTTTTCTCCCAAACAGCCTGAGTTTCACTCCCAGTATGGAAACAGTTTTGTGTTTTCCAGTCAACATTCTTTACCTCTCTTATACATTCCTATACTTTAACAGCACCGTTTAAAGTAACATTAACCCTGCACATACGGTACATAAGTGTAATTGCACCTAATTATAGCTGTTCTGCTGTAATTGGTGCTAAAATGTTTCATATAGATTCTTGAATTCTATTTTCCTTTAAACCTCCTTAAAGACAGAAACAAAGACTGAAGAAGTTTCCATCAGCACAGAAAACAAAAGGCTGATTTCCTCAACGACATCGCAGAGTCCTCACACATCGACACACACTTTCCACACAACCGCAACCAGTTTGACCAGTTTCCACTTTTACTTGTGTTCAGTCACTTATGTGCAATAAAATCTGCTTTAAGAAGGAAAATACAAATCTAGCACAGACATTCAAACACCTCCCACCTCCCAATAACTTCAGGGATACTTTAACTTTTCATGCAGCAGCTTCATCAGATCAAATTTTCAGTTTGTTTAGCCTGTGAGTGTTAGCATGCTAAAGGCTAACGTGGGCTAAGCGCTAACGTGAGATGGTGAACACGGTAAACATCAGCATGTTTGCATTGTCATTGTGAAAATGATCCAATGCTGAGCAGAACAATAAACTGTCCATAATGAATTTATGTACAGATTATTACCATTTACAACTGTTTGCATTATTTTATTCTGGATCATTAAACTCCGTAGACACTAAGCTAATATTTCCTGTTGGTGTATGAGAAATTAGGAACTTTGTGTGTATTTATTGATTATTTATTATGATATTTAACCACCACAGACAGTTATCGCTCTTAATAATGACATAATGACAGTAAAAACAACAGAGATTAAAAATGAGACTAAATGACTTAAAGGTCAGATTTTTTCCCAACCTGGCAACCCAAAAGTTGCTCTTATTCGTGGTCCTATTTCATAATTTGTTCCTACAAGAGATCTTCAAAGCAGCAGTATTTGATTCTGATTAACAAACATTATCTTTTTGGAAGATAACTTAATATAGAGTTGGACCCTTTTTTAGTACATTTTCTATCTTTTTCAATATCTTCAAAAAATAATAAAATGACTCCATTCTGTTTTTTATTCTTGGTGGGATTTTCATGCTGATTTTGATTAAACACGACTTCGAACAGCCCAGATTTGTTCTTCTCGTTCCCACCCAGTATATTTAACTTTGGAAAGTCTCCCATCTTTTTGCACTGCTGACATGGGAATGTGGATCTTTGTCTTTCCATGAGTCTCAGGAGACGGACTGTTGACTCGACTCTGCTGTAAAAAGCGACATGCAGCCCTGGTTTCCTCTCTTCCTTCCCAGTAATCTTGACATAACCGAGCCAGTAAAACTAAAAGGGCCGGGTTGCCAGATCCAGAGGCTGCGAGTGCTCAGTATTCCCCACAGAGCTGCCAGTACCAACACCTCGCCGTGGCTGCCGTGCGCTTTTTATCCTTTCCTCGTCTGAATATGCAGAGTCTTTTTTTTTTTCCTCTCTGCTTTGGGGCGTCACTGTCTTTCCCAAAGATAACAGTGACAGCAACGCCGCGAGAGGCGCAGTCCTGTCCATACGAATGAAGACAGATATCTCCGAGCCTCGAGCCAGATGTGCCTCTGACCCCTGCGACCTTTTCCCTTTTCTGCACACAAGCTGGATGCGGGGCAGATCTGGCTGGCTGATGGGTCTCTCCGTGACGGGGATGGAGGAGAGGGAATAGCAGCTTACATGTATAATGAGATTAACCTCCAAGTGCGAGGCTTCAGAGAGACAGCAGACACAGTGGAGAGACCTCTGCCTGCAGCTTGTTACACCCTTTGATTTTTTTTTTTTTTTTTTTTTTACAGAGCTTTTATGAGACGATTTAATTCACTGAAGGAGGAAAAAAAAAAAAGAGAGGCTCTTTTCAAACAGAGGATTTGTTTCACATAAAATCAAACTCGTAACATCACTAACTAACTAACACTGCCGCTGATGCACATTTTGTTTCTTGCTGCTCGGCATCACTTTATTCTTATTCATGACGACAACTGGGGGAAAAATAAAGGCAGCAAAATGTCACATCGATATGTTACGTGACGGCCAGGAAGTTTGAAATGAAAGGATTCGTTTCAGCAATCTGAAACATCAATAGTGAATGTCGGTTTTTCTATTGAGGCGTCAGCGGGTCACTTCAGTACAGCTGAGGATGTACTCGTTTTATCCTCTTTTACTGCCTTATTCACAGTTTTTTCTGCACAATCAGGTCTTTTTTTACTTCATATTTCACATCTAGTGTCATTTGAATTACTTGCTTACTTTCCTCAAATTACTACTGAACATACTTTTGCATTTCTCTGTTTATCATATTTTCTTTTGGCTCGATTTGATCCCTTTTTTTCTGAACAATTGTCAGAATTAAAAGAATCAAAGAAGAGGTTTCACCTTTATTATCAACATTTAATAATCATGTAAGAAGAAATTAAGCTTTAAAGAAACAGAGAGAACAATTTTAACATAGAAAACAGCCACAAAAGACCAGAATGAAGTGAGAATGTGCTTCATGTACTAAATGCAATTTTGATGCTGTTTTTTAAAAAAATAAGACAGATAACACAGCTTTGCTGAAAGAGTAACTCAACAAATTATATCAAACAATTCAATACACAATGCAGTAATATTACATAGAAAAAAAACTGTACATTAAAAAGCTGTACATGTATCTGTACTAATTCCTATACGTGCAACTTCACCTTTAATTAGCAGCTGAATCCAACAACTCCTTAAGGTTTTCATAGAAAAAAGGTGTAAATTAGGCAGATTAAAGGTCAAAATTAACTCAGCAAAGTTTCTGATGTCCTAACTTTTAGTCTCTAGTGTGTCAACCTAAATAAAAAACAAAAAATACCATTTTCCAGAATGTTTAGCATCTTTTATTTGACCAATAAGACTTCGGCTCACCTCTTTCAAACTCCACGTTCTCAGGTTGTTACTGTTTTAACATTATTTTAAACGTCGGATGTGACATCACAGTGGTTTGTGGTCGGCTATTGTGAAGCCTGGAGTTTGGCATCTTGGCTGCTGCCATCTTGTTATTCTTGAGGCAGAAGTGACCATGTTTGGTCAAGAGGGCGGAGCTGAGGGGAAACACAGTGGTTTCAGTGTTTGTGTTTCGTTGTCATGAATGAGTGAAACTGTTTTTGTACCAGGTTTTAATCTTCTTGTTGGACATTTTAAAATGTAGCTTTGTGGGAAAAGATTCACTTTTGGAGTCAGTCTCTAGTGGTCATTTAAGGAACTGCAGGTTTTGGCATCAGAGTGTTGCTTCATTCCTCAGCCCTGATGTGGCAGTTTGATTAAAACACAGTTTTCCTGTTTAAATTCAATGTTTTAGAAGAAAAAACACAAAAAATTGGAGAAAAAGAGGCACATTTAATGAAAGATTGTATAGAAAGTATTTAAACTAACTGTGTTTCATCATAAAATAATTGCTTGAATGCATCACAGATGGATGACATAACATTTAACAGATGCAGAGGGATTTTCCCTTAATTTATCGATGTGTTTGTACCGAGCGTCGCCTCTCATCTGCTGACTTTGGATCAGATTTCTTTATGTTTCTGATGAGAAAAATCTCGGCGTTTTCACTTCCTGATGTTTGCAGTGGTGGGACCAGCTGTTTGGACTCCACAAACACACACACACACACACACACACACACACATACGTTGCTGTTAGGTGGGGTTCAATGAGCTCATACTGTGGGCTGTTTTTATGTTTCTTCCAGCAGAGAAAGAGTAAGATGAAAAAAATCCAGTCCTCCTCAGCTCTGTTTAGCCTCTGGGGTGTTATTGCTCCGCTCTGATTTCTATGCAGTCGTTTAAAGGCTGTTATGGATTTTGTAGAGGGGTCCTCTCAGTCTAATGCATCCTGACATTTTCTCTTACGCATCTGATTTATTCGTACACTGAATAAGTCATAGTTGCAGAGGTCATCTGTGCAAATCCAGAATTAACTCTGGAGGAGTTGAATATTTATGACGCTGGTGTTCAAAGGCTGCGAAGGCTTCTCTCTCTCTCTTTCTGTCTCTCTCTTTTTTTTTTTTTCTTGGTGATCAATTCAGCTGCATTGCTTAATTTGCTCTGTTTGAGCTGCAGGCTCCTAATTTAAATGTGTAATTTAAAATGCACAGGCAGAATAATGAGTCTTCTTATGCAGGGAGGATAAATATGTTGCAGTAAAGCTGCACATTTCGTTTTGATTCCTGCTGGCAGAGGAGGGGGGCGGGGGGGTGGGGGGGAAGCTGTGTGGCACGAATTCAAGGGCCAGTTCACTGAAATGAACATGTTTTCTGACTGACGGTGGTTTCAAGTCCTGCAGGTTGTTTTTATTGAACCTATAGAAACAGTTTGTGTTTAAACTGCTCACAGAGCGACTGAGATGATGATGATTTATGATAAAGAAAAGATGCTGCTGTTGAATTTTTATATCATTTTTATAATCTCTCATTTAAGTATTCACAATTTTCAATATTTCTCATTACTGCTCAAGCCGCCAATATAAAGGGCAACTCAAAATTTAAAACAGCTGAATGAGAAATAACTTGTCACAAATGACCTTTTGATCAAAATATTATAATTACAAGCTGTAGTCCTGCATCCAAGGAAGGACATTTTATTTAGCTGGTAAAATTACAGAATATGTTGACCACAAAATGAGCTTATATTCATAATAAAGGCTTTGCTCGTCTAGAATTAGACCACTATTATTATTGTAATAACATATAAGCAGTAATTATTGTTTTAGTTGGCCACAGTGAAGCTTATTTAACTGCTTTATATACATTATTTCTATAAACAGGTCACATGTGCCGTTTAATGGAGCAAAAAGTAGAATATTTCCTCTTAATTAAGCTTCAAGAAAATAAAAATATTCCAGTTAAGTTAATATTAATATGATATACAAGTATGTGGCTTGAAAAAAATCTACTTAGTGACCCTCCACCGCTGTATTAAACGCAACATTACACACGGTGATTTGGACAAAGGGACGGGCTTTGCGTTTTAAAGGGACAGAAGTGACGCTCGTGTAACTAAAACCGACCGCGGCGCTCAATGACACGCGGAGGCGGGTTTGAAAAAAAAACAAAGGATTAAAACATGAATCAGATGATAAAACGCCCAGAAGTGGAGATGTTCATCCCTCATCATCTCTTTCTCCCTGACTGTCTCCCCCCCACCCCCTCCTCACCCCTCCTCACCCCCGATCTGCACCCATATGGCTGAAATTAGGACCTCAACTGCTGCAGATTGGACATCCTCCTTCCATTGTAGCCAGTGGATGGATGGATGATGTGTGTGCATGCGTGTGTGTGTAAGTAAGAGAGAGTGTGTGTGTGTGTGTGTGTGTGTGTGTGTGTGTGGAGGGGGATGATATGACTCGGCGCTAGGACCGTGGCTCTGTCAGTGCGCAAATCCCAGCAGCGGGAGAGGCAGATCTTCCAGCAGAGGAGAGACAGACTCAGCCTGCCGCTCGCACTTCGTCTCAAACCATCACCGGGAGGAGGCTGCACCTTCTGCCGAGCACGGACCTCAACCAGCCGGGCTCGCCTCCGGAGCCCTCCATATGGGCTCACCATGCGCAGGATACGGGCCAACGCCATCGCGATTCTGACCGTCGCGTGGATCCTGGGGACGTTTTATTACCTGTGGCAGGACAACAAGCCCCAGTCGTCGCCTTCGTCGTCGGCGTCGCAGACCCGCGGCAGGAACCATGGGCAGAAGGTGGTGCCCGGTCGGCTGGAGATCCACCGGGACGACAGGACCATCCCGCTGATAGTGAGTGAGCGCGGCTGTGCGGGATAAAAAAAAGCGAGAGAGAGAGGGAAGGAAAAGGAGAGCGGCGCGGCGCGGCGCGGTGCTGCGCTGCGCACGGCGCGGTCGCTGGAGGCGCCGAGCTGCAGGAGAGTGTGTGCTGCATGTTGATGTGCATATGTGTGTGTGTGTGTGTGTGTGTGATAAACCTGAGGTGATGAGGATGATGGTGGAGGTGCTGGTGATGATGCACAGCGGGGTGTCACTGCAGGAGTATGTTGCCTTCACGGACACGTATGGCTCAAACACGCATCATGCCCGTTCCCAGCGTCCTCCCGTGCAGCCGCACCATTATTCTACAGGCTGTAGAGTCGGCAGCCAGCTTATGTTTGTCGGTGTTTCCCTGCCTTTCCGTGCCTTCCAGAGCCGGAGAGAACATCAAGTACTCATAAGAGGCTTTCCATAAGTCCTGTGCGTCGTGCGCAAACGCCTCGTAAACCATATTATTGCTGAGACCTTTCTTGGATTGCACATGTGAGGTGAAAAAACAGGCGCTCACACCGGACAGGGCACGTAAGGCGGCATCCTCCGCGCCTCGGTGTGTAATTAAAGGTCTATTTGCCATCAGAACAGGTCTGTATTCGCCTGTAGTTGCCTGTCTGGCGCAGACGGAGCAATGTAACCTGTAAATATTGCAACTGTAGGTGTGGTGGTCACCGTGTTGCAACACAGCACGCAGACACAGCGTGAAGAGTCCACGCTGGGTCTGTGGCTGAGCACATCCAGCTGAGATTAGGAGATCTGGTCCTCAGGGTCCTCTGGTGCATTATGTGGAAAGAAATGTAAGACCTGTAGGCTGAAGGACTCCAGTGCTGCAGGGGGAATTATTTAATCCACATGCAAACAATTAATCTGCAGGGATTTTAGTCAGTTGTCTCCTGGTTCCAGTTTCTCAAATGAGATTATTTCCTGCTTTTCTGCGTTTTTATCTAAAAATGTTTTAAATTGAGACAGCTGATGTGTTTTTTTTTCTGACTAAATGATCTAAAATGTAAATTAACTGCCTCAACAGAATAAAAAAAGAAAATAAGGGTTACTTGGAGTATTATTATAAACTGTGGCTACAACTAATCATCATGTTCATTCTTCATTCGATCAATCTGCTGGTTATTTTTTGACCAATCGATGAATTTGAGTGAGTTGAATGAGTTTGTCTACTAAATGTCAGAAAACAGTCAAAAAATGCCAAAATGTGCCACAACTCAATGTATTGTGTTCAAATTTGATCAACTATTGGTGCATTTATTGCATTTATTGTCATGAAATTTGAGGAATTTGAACCAGCAGATGTTTGACTAATCTAAGCTTTAGAATAAAACTCTACTTTTACTTTTTAAATCCAGTTTTTTCAGATTAATAAAAGCTGCGAAATGGAAAGATTCATTAAATGCACAAAAGAGTGAAACTTCAGTGAAAAGTCAAAGAGAATGTGAGATTTTTAGGGCAAACACATGAATCAGCTCTTTGTTTAATCCACTGCTTCTCCCACTTTCATTTCAAAGCCCAAACGGACGGAAAACTGAATTAAAAAATGCAAATCCAACTGTACTTTGAGGGAAAACAGTGACTGCTGAGGAGACTCAGCACGCCGGAGCCTCTCTCACACTTTACTAGACTAATAAAATTGTCTCAGCTGTGGCCGAGGATGTGTGCCAACATGCCAGGTTGTTTCGCTCCAGCAGCAGCAGCAGATTCATTCAAAACGCTGCTCACAGATTTATTAATTCAAGGGCAAATGCCAAACGGTGGAGCTGTTGTGGCATTTATGCTCGCAAGCCTGCCGGAGCGACTGAAACCGGAGTGAAAAGGAGGAGGAAACGCTGGTTTGCATCAGCGTGTGAAAGCAGGTGATGATCAGAAGCTGCAGGTGTGGACGTTCTTCGACCGATCAGACTGTTTGATTGTGGTTAAAACAGAGAGATGAGACAGTTTACAGGCTGATGCATCGGCTCAAACTGACCTCTGATCAGATTGATCTTTGGACGGTGAATTCAGAGGTTTTTTTTCTGTGTGATTTGCTCAGAGAGGTCGTTCACCTTTGTCACCAAACTGAGATTTTCCCTCTTTGGTTTGTTCTGTAATCTGACCTGAAGCTCTCAGGCTGCAGATCTGCAGGCGACCCGGCTACCAGTCTGTCCTCCCTCTACTGCTCCCTTTATTCACTTCTTTCTCTTTCTTCTCTTTCTTTATTCTTTCTTTCTACTTTTTTCTTTCCTTTCTTATGTATTTTTTCTGTGCTTCTTTATTTACTCCTCCCCTTTTTCTTACAAAACTTCTTAGTTTTTTCTGTCTTTCTTTCCCTTTTTACTTTCTTTCTTTCTTTCTTCCTCTCTGGTTTTCTTTCTTTTCTTTCTTGACTCTCGATTTGTCTATTTTGCCTTTATTTTTTCTTTTCTCTCTGCCATTTCCTTCTGTCCAACCCTTTTTTCTGTCTTTTTCTTTTCTCTTCTTCCCTCCATCCTTCTACCTTTCTTCCTCCATTCATTCTTTCTTCTTTTCTTCTGTCCTTCCTTCTCAATTCTCCTTGTTTGTTTCTTTATCCTTCTGAATCTTCTACCTCTTTTTTGTCTGCCTTTTCTTTCACTTTTCTATCATCCCTCCTGTCTTTCTTTTCCTTCCATCTTCCCACCTTTCCTCCTCCATTCATTCTTTCTTCTGTCCATATTTCCCCTTTATTTATTTTTTCTTATGTCATCTTCTTTATTTAATCCTTCCATCCTTACATTTTCCCTCTTTCCTCCCTCGCTCTTTTTTCTCTCCCTCCATTATTTATTTCTCTGTCTGTCTGTGTTTCACCCGTTTCCTTTCCTCTATTTTTATGCTTTCACTCTTCTTCTCTTTCTTCTTTCTTGACTCATTTACTTTGGTCATCCCTTATTATTCTGTCCTTTTATTCTTACTCTTTCTTTTTTCCCTTCATGGCCTTTCTTCTGTCCATCCTTCTCTCTTTAACTCCTCCTTCTTTTATCATTTTTTCTCTTTTCTTCCTCCCTGCTTTCCTTACGTCCATCCCTCCCTCTCTTTCTCTTTCTCTCTTTCATTTCCCTTAAGTCTGTTCATCAGCAGCATTTGATTCACTAATGACATCATCAGTGAAATCTGTCCGCTGGCTCGTCTTTTCCCCTCTTTTTCCTCTGATATTCTCTCTCTTCCTCTCCACGGTGACAGTGAGTGTGTGAACGTAGTCGTCGTCCTTAAACGCATCATGACATTCGCAGTGATTAGCAGTTTCTCTGTCCGACCTGCACATCTGCTGTTGTGGCCTCAGCATCAGCGGCGGCGGCAGACATGTTGTCAGCGTCTGATTCTCGTCCAGATAATCAGTTCGTCAGTTCGTCCTCGTGTGTGTTTTCTTCTCTGTTGTTCTTCCTGAACATCTAGAACTTAATACAGGGAGAAAAAACTTCTCTATCGTTTGGCATCCAGTGGTTTTCAGCAGATGTTCTCAGATCAGGATGTGACTGCTGCTTTAAGTATCCAGGCTTCAGTTATTCTGGGAGTTTTTTCGGACTTTTCGGACTCACCTGTCTCTCTCTTCACGTCTCACCTGTCCCCATTTGTCATCTCTTCTTGTTAAAGTCAAGTCAGAGCTGCTGTAAATCAGTTTGTACTAATCATTTTGATCCCCGTCCTCAAACTGGTCTCATTTTTTCCTCAGTGTTTGCAACTTGCTGGCCTTGTTTTAAACAATCACACACTCAGTGATCCAAACCTCCTGTCCGGTCACTGCAGATCGATAAGCTAACGGTGCAACTAGCTTCCTGGCTAACAAGCTAATGACAGCTAAGAGGGCTACAACAAAGAGTAACAGCAACAGTTAGATGTCAATCACCTTTAACACAGTCTAATGGCTTTTTGTTCAATATTGACAACATTTAATCCGTCAGATTCATGAACAAAGACACAAATTTCATGTTTTTCATGACACTGTTTTGTATTCCTGCACCCCATTTTTTTACAGCTGAATGATTTTTCTGTTCAGTTGAATAGAAAGTTTCACAGACATGTAACTAAGTCCAGTTGTTTTTGATTAAATCTCTCAGATAAAACTCTGACTTAGACCAGTGAGAACATTCACAGACAGCAGGGCTGAACGATGCACTGAAGTTATTAAGCAGAGAAACATGGAGGAGGTTTGGGAGGCTGGTGATCCGTCAGTGTGTTTGGGTTTAAACAACAAAAACACTTTAGTCACAGTTAGCAGAAGATAAATCACCAAAATCATGTGTTTGTGAAGAACTTACAAATTTTATTAACAGGGTTCGTGTACACAGACGTGTCATGCTGTCACTATAATAATGTTTTATTAAATAGTCACAAATTCGTTCCGTATGATTTGTTCAAGTGGGTACAAATGATCTGTTTGGAAGTTAAACAGACAAAATAATTGACATTTTGTTCTCATGAACACAAATCCAGTTAGTTACGTTGTGTCTGTTTCATGACCAGCTGTGGTACTTGTGGTGCTGCTTCTTGTTATTTTTACAAATTGCACCACAACATGCAAAATAAATGTGATACTTTTTCAAACTTTAACATTATAACACAGTCAGTTGTTGGTTTTCCAAAAAAATATCAGAAAATTAAAAACTTTTGCTGATGAGCATCTACTTTCTCACGGTAATATATTAACTGATTTCATTAAATATATATATTTTTGTACATTTCTGGCTGGTAAATTTGCAAAAATATGTTTAAACAGGACAAAAATTGGAATAATAAAGAAGAAAAAAGCAGTTTTTTCCCTGGTTGACATGTAAATGGGACTCAGAGCCGACGACACACCACCAGCTACATGATGCGACTTGTTGTTTGTCCTCTGTGGGCTGCCGTCATCTGTCAGACTGGGAGTCACAGCAGGGCTTTGACTCGCGCCGGTCAGGGCAGGTTTGACTCGCGTGTGATTTGTCGGGTCCCATAACTCGGTTCGAAAGAGCCAGCAGACGTGTTCATCTTCCAGACGAGCTTCATATTTAATTCAGCGGAGCGAGCCTCAGAGTGCCTCCTGTTATTTTTGTCTTATTATCCTCCGAGAACCGTTTTTGAAGCTTTTAATGTTCAGTCATGATGATACTTTGCAGATTATCAACAGATGGAAGACACAAGTTTTTTTGTGAGGAGGTCTTAACTAAAAGCAACAGTAAAAATAATCTCTTTACCATCTAAATGACTGGTGTTTGTGGTTCTGGTGTAATTACGTTACAGCAGAAGAAGTGATTTGTTTCATTGTGTTTATTTGCTTTTATCTGTTTGTGTTTGTTTTCTATTTAATTTCTCGTGTTTCTGCTTCCTGCCGTTCATGTTGAAAGCTCATTAATTCATCTCTGTGCTCTTGTGTCCTGCAGAAACAAAAAAAAGATGCTTAAATTAACAGTATTTATGTCTGTAGACCTGCCTGTGTTATTTGTCCAAGTTAATTTAAATCGTTTATCTTCACATAAGATGATAAATATGGCTTTAGAAATAAGAGCTCTGCAGAATTATGCTTCATTGCTCATCTTTATCACAGATATTGTGTTAATTTTGTGTTTCTTGGTGCCTGTAAATCTTCTCGGAGTCCTCGTGTGTTTACCTGTCACACAGGTTACATGTGCTGGAGTTTTATCTTGATCTTATCATGTAACTCGTGGAGTTTTCCTGTGTGAGATATTAACTGCATACTTGTTTAACTTGCACACAGACAGCATGTGGAGGCAGTTAAAGTCTTGAGAAATGAATTTAACATTATAATGAAGCATCTTTAGCATGAGGGTTAGGGGGAGAGTTCGGGTTGGATCTCGGTCGTCTTTTTACAGCTGATTTGATGGACAACAGAGGAGCGTGTCAGCAGGGTAGAAGACGCTGCGCTCGAGTCAGCACGCTCAGATAACTTCATGCACTCAACTGATTTCAAGGCCTTTCTCTTCGGGTCGGACAGGATGCAGCCAACAGAAACTCAGAGCCGCATATAATGATGCCATGCAGATGTAATAACCTGTAATATCATTACTGTCTGAACAAATACATGTGCACTCTGGATGAGGTAGAGAACACTGTAACTGATGCTTTAGTTAATTTAATTCAACCAAAGCTGCACAGGAACAACTGAATATACTGATTTTTCTTTGAATAAAAACACATGTAGTAAAGTAAATAACTTACAGTAAATTAAATATATGCTAATATAATTTTAGCATCCTTTAAAATAGATTTTAAAGAGTTTAACAAACCATCATGAAACACATTGAATTAAAATACATCAGAATTTTACTGAAATCAGTGCAGATCTTGTTTATGTGCAACTCAATCATCAGGAATTAATGTGACATTGTATGTTTTTGACCACAGATGTGATAAAACTTACATTTCTTCATGTTTTCCTGTTGAAATTTCACGTCTCTGCGATAAAGGTCCGGTTAGATGTGAGAAAACCGTGTTTTTGTGTCACATACCTGGTTCATCAGCAGATATATGGATGCTAAATGTTCCAAAAACATCCATTTTTGTGGCTAGAAAAATGATAGAAAGTTCTGCAGTCGTCTCAGGCAAAAACACAGGGTTTTGGTTTTCACAAAAACGGCTGTAAAATGTCCTGACAGTCACTTAAATGACCCTTTTGGCTGCTTTCTCACCCGGGTGTCACCTCACCTCCTCCTCAGAAATGTGAGAGAGGTTCTGGTTTCAAGAAATGCATATTAGGCTGTTTGAACCTGGAATTTTGAACTTTAAGCAGTTTGGTTTGGGGATTATTTGACTCCTTAGCGGATAAAAGCTCCACTTTGCTCATTTGCTTCCTGCTAACAGTGTCTGTCTGCAGTCTGACGCTGTGCAGGTGATGCAGGTGATGCACAGCTGGTTTGTGCACCTTTAGTTATCAAATTTCAGTTTCACTTCTGTCTCTGCAGCTGTGCATTGTGGGTATGTTGGTGTGTGAATCCTTGAAACTTCCACGCTGCCTCTCTTGAGACTCAAAATGAGGTCGCTCTCACCTGAACCTGGTCAGGAGCTTTTTTCTAAATCCACCAGCGACACCGACCTTTAATAAAACGGCACGGAGAGAAAAAGAGTCGACCTCTGTCTTCATTTTCTATTTTCTGCCTCCATCATCCATCATGTTGACTCTGTTTGATGACGGCTGCTCTCATCTGCTTTTATGTATGCATTGACTGCTTCAACCTCTCGCTCAGGAGTGTTAAAGCTTCTTTTTGGGGGGGGTGGACCCATTAATTACTGAGGATTTATAGACTCTGTGTTCTGATTAATGAGTGCACATCTCGTTTTGTTAAGATTGATGCAGTGACACGAATATGAAAGTAGCAGTTTTATTAAATAACATGGTCGATAGTTCTTCATCTTTCTTATAAGTGATTCATTTCTTCTTACATTGCATCATTTGCAGCTGTTTTCTGGCTGTTTTGAACGTGTAAACACGCCGTGCTGTGTCCCCGGCAGGTGACGCAGCCGCCGCGGCCCGAGCAGCACAGCCAGCTGCTGGGCGGCCTCGATGAGAAGGCGTACCTGGCCGCAAAGCAGCTGAAGCCCGGAGACGATCCGTACAGAGACCACGCCTTCAACCTGCAGGAGAGCGACCGGCTGGGCAGCGAGCGAGCCATCAGAGACACCAGACACTACAGGTGAGCAGGGTTTCACGCCTCGGCTCAGGTGTGATCTGCAGGTGGAGAGGTGGAGGCTTGGATTCGCTTCACAGATCTGCAGCTCAGAAAAACCTATCTGGTCCACTGAAAGGTAGTTTTAAGGTCGAATGAGGTGATGTTAAGCAAAGTCTCGAAGCTGACACGACCGTCTGCCTGCTGGGCTGTTTCCCTCAGAAGCAGGGGGTGGACTAAATAATGGAAACATTTGATGTTAAGGTACAGATACGAAGAGGCTCCTGCTGAAGAGCTGAAAATCTGTTTCTTCACCTGTTTTCAGACAGTCTGATGGATGATGAAATTCCTTCCTCACTGTGAGAAACATGTTTGTCTTGATAAAAAATATATATATAAAAAAACTGGTATCTTTTTTTAGAGGATATGAAGAAAAACCCCAACAGTGCCTCAGAGTACTGAATGTGCTCCTGCGTTTAAATGTGTCGCTGTTTAAAGCTTTTTAGCTTATTTTGACTGAAATTAAACCCCAACAAAAAGTCAAATTACTTTGTCTCTCAGATGTTTGTTTGTTTCTTTAAAAAATACTGAGCCTTGAATTTTAATTTTGTTCTGTCAGGCTGCTGAAGGTGAAGAATGAACCTTCACAGTGTTCAGTTCGGCCTAAAGTGGCTTCATGTTTGATGCGTTAAACATGTGAAAGGCTTTTAAACGATTAAATAACACAGTGACTGTCACTGCTTTCCATAAAAATATATTTATTGCAAGTGCCGCTGAAGTTTGCATTGTTCCTCTGAGATATCAGCTGACAGTTTTCATGCAGTAAGTGCAATCTGCAGCCTGTTTGGTGTCTCATTGTGTATTTTTTGTAGCCTTAGCCTCAATTTTTCTTCTTCATGAGTCAAGAAAAGACAACAAACAGTTTTAGTTCTTTTGTTACTTTAAACAAATGTTGAATTTTCCCACAATAGCAGAATCCGGTTTCTGTTGGATTTCATCTGCATGCTTTTGAACCTGGGCTTAAAGCTCCTGGCAACAGGTACCAGATGAAAAAGGGTCAGAAATCTGTGCAACCGTTGCCTGGCAACCGGATATTTCCATGTCACTACGGCAACAATGCTGAGGCAACACCGCAGGACGCCGCTGCAAATCACAGCTGCACAAAATGTGTATGTTGGAAGGCCGGACGCGTCCGTGGCAGGACGTGCCAGACGTCTGAGGCGGTTTAACAAGAACACGAGAGTCTGACTGAGGGAAGTGAAACGTGCTCTGAATGTGCGAAACGTTCTTCTCTCCGCAGATGTGCATCTCTGAATTATGACACAGACCTTCCCTCCACGAGCATCATCATCACTTTCCACAACGAGGCTCGCTCCACCCTCCTTCGCACCATCAAAAGGTAACAAGGTCCCAAACTCTGACTTATGACACAGATGATGATGTTTACTCGTTTCCTGATCTCCATCTCTCTCTTTTTCGTCTCCTTCTCAGTGTCCTGATGCGAAGTCCTCCATCTTTGATTCAAGAGATAATCTTGATAGACGACTTCAGCTCTGACCGTGAGTTTCTGATGTGTTTTTGTTGGGTGTAGCTGCCATTGTGTTCACTTTATTTTTATGGCTCTGTTGTTCCCGTGGTTTTACTGAGCGTTTTAGCTTCTTTCGGCTCGTTGTTTTGCTTTTGTGATGTGCAAGTTTAGTGTTTTGGTTCAACTTTGCTGCTCTTATCGGCGTCACTGCAGCAGCTGTTTGCAGAGAGAAAAACTCAAGTGTAAAAGCAAGTGAGTGAGAGTAGCCTTCATTAAAGAGAAGCCAGAGCGAGATGGAGAGATAGGAAAATGAAAAGAGAGGATAAATCCTTTTTCAGTGCCGCTTTATTAAAGGTCGGTGTAGCTGGTGGATTTAAAAAAAAAAAGCTCCCGACCAGGTTCAGGTGAGACTGACCTCATTTTGAGTCTCTCCAGAGAAGAAGTGTGAAAGTTTCAAGGATTCGCACTCAAACATGTCAGAGCTCCGACACGCAGAGCGAACAGAGGAGGAATTTTAATACCACCGAGTGAAACAGGAAAGAAACTGCATTTTCATACAGATTTGCTTCTCATTTCACTCACACATTCACACACCAACGGCTGGTGGCTTCTTATCAAAGCACCAACTTGCTCATCAAGAACTTACACACTGATGAAACATCCGTCAGGAGCGATTTGGGTTTCAGCATCCTACCAAAGGACACTTTAACATGCAGATGAAAGGAGGTGGAGTTCAAACCATCGACCTTCTGATAAGTAGACGAACTGCTCCACCTCCTGAGCTTCAGCCGCCCCCTTAGCACCTTAACAAGTTTGTCGTATCAACTTTAAAGGTGATTTTATGTCGGTGTTTGTGTTTTATAGCTTCTCTCTGCAGCTCTGCAGGCCAAAAATATCTCTAATTTGCAGGTTTTAGATTGATTCAGATCTTTTTTAAGCTCAACAAATTGCATTTTTACTGTTTATGGTCAGAAAAAATGTATTTATCCCCCCAAAAACTAAAGGAATTTATCATGTGTCTGCCAGACTTAAGTGAAATCATGATAGTGTGGATAGTATGCAGGGAAACAATTAGTCAGAAAGTAACAAAATAAACAGTTTAGAAAAATTAATTTCACAATTTTACAGACGGAAAGCTTGTTATAAAAGTTTTCGGTGTGAAATTTGGAGCCAAAACTTGTGTGTTTTTTTAAAAAAATCCTGACTGTGGACGTTGGTGCCAGTTGATCAGCTCTTTTTTATTCTGCCATCTGCTGTGAGTGTGTGTGTGTGTGTGTGTGTGAGGGAAATTTCTAAGGAATGTTCCAGCAAATGAAAAAACTAAATAATAGGAAAAGTGTCGGTGGCGGATAATATCAAGACATCGAAGTGGCTTTGAAGATGTGTCGCACTGACATCTAAAATCACAGGAAATCAGACTGTGAGTGGGATGTACTTTTTTATGCAAAAGAGGTTTAACAGCCTCATTAACCTTGACATTCAGAGAACAAACGAGTAAAAAAAAAAAATCAGCCCTAAAGTGCTGGTTATGTGTTTTACGCAGCAGTGGAATTAGAGGATAACCATGTAGCAGTAATTATTCCCCTTTGTCAGCATTAGGCAGAAGACTTACATGAGCTCATGCTTCACACTGTCCACGGCGCTGCCTGTAATTACCACCACATGAATCTCCTGTCTGTGGGAAAAGCACAGCGACCTACATTCGCTGCTGCGTTGCTCAGGCGGTGGCACACTCAGAGGTGTCGGAGCTGGCCAGACGTCTAAACAGTAGTGTGTCAGCAGCAGGAGCTCTGTTAGCTCACTAATGCCTTGTTTGTTCACCTTCTGCTGCAGCCGGGTCGAAGAGGCCGCGGCGTGAGGTCGTAACGCTCTGTTTGCTGTCCTCCACTAAGACTTTTAACCTCCTTTTTGTTTTGGATTTCAAGCTTTTTGACCTCGTTTTTTTTTTTATTTGAAACTCTTAAAAACACACCTCAGCTCCGGTTTGTGGATTTTAGTTTTGACTCAGTCTGACTGTGAACCAATAAACCTCCAATAAGATGACATTTCTGTTTCTTTAAGCTCTTCTCTTTGGTCTTTTCAAAGACCTACCGTTGTGTTTTATGAAACGTCTCATCGATCCCCACTGAGACGAGTGGAAATTAAACCGCTGGTTCGTTTGTTGTTTAAAGGCAGGAGGTGGAGTGTGTGTTCTCTGAAACCACAAATCACTGCATGATGTGAGCTGAACCTGGATTATTTTCACTGAGATCACACACACACACACACACACACACACAGTGAGGAATCACCATCAGCTCATCTCCAAATAACTTCCTCTCTTCAAGCTGCTGTCTGACGGATTTTATTGTTGTTTTCTTTACAAACAGTCAATCAATGAGTCATCCAGCTTACAGGTCACTAATTAAACCAAACAATCCTGTGGATATTTTAAAGATGTTGCAATAACACTTCTTCCTTCTAGATACTGATGCTAATATCTGGACTTTGTGTGTAAGTCACATATTAGTCATGTGCATTAAAAAACAAACATATCTTTATTAGTTTTTTTAGAGGTAATATGGACATCATTTATACCTAGCATATCATCACTAATGCTAATGCTAACGTAGCTATTCAGGGATTAAACTTGATATTTCTCTAATTTTGACAATCTAACCTGTAACAGCACTTAAGTTTAGACTCAAAGGACCTTGACTTTTCTTACTGGTTGTGTAGTTGGTTTAGATTTGCTAAATCGTACTTTTATACTTCATGATCAGACGTTTTTGGTAGGGATGCACGATATATCGGCATTAATATCAGTATCGGCCGATGTTCGTCATTTTTTAACATATCGGCATTGGTCC